>JADGIZ010000170.1:0-21706 GCA_027604665.1 Polyrhizophydium stewartii | reverse complement strand
TCGACAAGCTCGGCCCGCGCCCGCCCCGCCCGCCGCGCTGCGCCCAACAGACTCCCGCGGCCGCAGCGCGCCTGCGCTCGCTTGCGCCCGCATCCGCGCCCACCGCGCGTCGGTCTCGGCCCTCCACGCCGCGGCCTCCGAGCCGCGCGTGCTCTCGGCCTCCTACGACGGCTGCGTGCGTCTGTGGGCGCTGGCCCTGCCCGCCGACGGCCCCATCGCCCTCGCCTGCGACGCCGTCTTTGGTGCGCCGGCCGCCTCGCTGCCGATGCCGCTCAGGCTGCCAGCCCTGCGCGCGCAGAGGCCACGCGCTCCGCCGCCCCGGGACCCCAGATCCAATCCGCTCCTCGATCCCAAACACAAACCGCTCCTAGATCCCGCATTCGACCGATTCAGTGACCCCGCATTCGATCCGCTCCAGAGCCCCATCGTCGCCATGGTCTCGCCCTTCTCGCCCGACGCCTGCCTGCCCGCCCCCCGCATCGTCTGCGCGACCCGCGCGGGCGAGATCCTCATCTTTGACGCAGGCCGCCCGCCCACCGACCCTCGCCCCGAGACGTTCATCCGCGCTCACTCGGGCCCAGCACACGCCTTGCTTTCAGGCCTCGCCGGATCGCCACTCTCGCCGCATGCCATCGTATCCGGCGGCGCCATCGACGGCGCTCTGCGCGCCTTCGATCCGCGCCTGCCCGCCGCCCGCGGCCGCCGGATCCTCTCCATACCAGGCGTCCACCCCTCCGGCGGCATCGCCATGTGCACTGCAATTCATACCCGCCCGCATCTCATCGCCACCACCGGCGGCGCAGACGGCTCGGTGCGCTTCGTCGACGTCCGCACCAAGCGCGTTCTGGTGTCCGCCCGCCCAGAGGGCACCATCTCGCGCCACTCGTCACACGGCCGTCGAACAAGCGTCGTAGGCGCTGCCTGGCAAACCGCATATGCCCTGCTGCCCATGCACAACGGCTCGCTGGTGTGCTCCTGGGGCGACGGCCGCATTTCAGTCCACCACCCAGATGCCCCCGACCGCGTGCATCTGCACACGCTCGACGGCATCTCAAACGCATTGCGCTGCCTGTCCCTCCTCCCAGGCGAGGGAACGTCGCCCGCTGCGCTTGTTGCCGCGGGCGACGACGGCATCGTGTGCTCCATCCCGCTTTCCGCCATCCCGTCACCCCTCGCTCTTGCCGACGACCCCCTTATATGACACCTGAAAATGCACGATCCGGGCTCCACTTGGTCCCAGCCGGTTGTGGGGAAGTCGGCCGCCTCGCTCCTTAATAAACCTCTCTTCGAATCGAATCGAATCGATCCGGGCTCCACTTTTACTGTCCCCAACCGCCGAGAACATGGACACCCACCCCGGCAACTGGGGCAACCCGCGCCCGCACGGCGGCAGCAGCGACCTGGACATCCTGCGTCCAGTGGATGGCCTGGCGCCCGCCCCGTCGGCCGCCCATGGCTCGTCGGCGCTGCCCGTCTCGCGCACACAGTGAGCCCCCCGCACTCATCTCGAATCAGCGCGGCATCCGCGACCGGCCCGCGTGCGCCAGCGGCCGGCCGGCTCGGTTTGCCCAACGGCTGCTCGCGCCCTTGCCTCGGCGTGCGGCGCGCCAGCCCCGCTGTGCGTGGCCGCTGCCACCGCGCGAGCGAGCCAGGTGTCCGCGTCGCGGAAAGCCCCCCGACCCGCCTGCCTGCGGCTTCCCTGGCCGCGCAACCCTGGTCGCCTTGGTTTGGCCGTGATCCCAAGGCTCGCTCGCAGCGTCGGACGCTGCCGCCCGTCGCCGCTGCCTGCCGCTGCTGCCGCCGCTATCAGAGGCGCTCCATCGTTCCGATGCGGCTGACACCTTGCCTGCCCGCGACTTCCAGGCAGCCCATTGTCACGGGCACCTCGGTGCTCGGCATCAAGTACAAGGACGGCGTCATGCTCGCGGCCGACACGCTCGGTGCGTGCCCGCACGCCATCCCGAGCGCCGCTGCCTTCCCTCCCGGCAGAAAGCTCACACAGGGCTCCCGATTGCATGCCATACCGCTCTGCCCGCCCCAGCGTCCTACGGCTCGCTCGCCCAGATCCGCGACATGAAGCGCCTCGTTGCGTTTGGTGACCACACCGTCATTGGCGCCTCGGGCGACATGTCGGACTGGCAGCACATCCAGCACATCCTCAACGACTGCATGTAAGTCGTGGCACTAACTTTGACATGCGAGATCCAAGGTGCTGACGCTCCCGCGCGCCGTCCAGCATCGACGAGTACGCAAACGGCGACGGCCACCAGCTGCACCCGGCCCACATCTTCGAGTACACCTCGCGCGTCATGTATGGCCGCCGCTCGCAGGTCAACCCGCTGTGGAACTCGCTTGTCGTTGGCGGATTCCGCGATGGAAAGCAGTGAGTACCTCTTTGCGCCTTTGCCCCCAAAATACCGCTGTGGGTCTCGGTGCCTTGCTGACCAGATTGCCACGGAATCACGTACCGGCGGGCAGCTTCCTCGGATATGTCGATCTCCTGGGAACCACGTACCAATCGTCGACAATCGCCACCGGATATGGCTCATACATTGCGCAGCCGCTCCTGCGCAAGCAGGTCGAGGGCCGCGAGGACGAGCTGACCGAGGCCGACGCTGCCAAGATCCTCGACGAGTCCATGCGCGTGCTGTTCTACCGCGACGCCCGCTCGCTCAACAAGGTACGTCTCTGTCCACGCCTTGTGCCTCTTGATCGGCGTGCTTCCTGCCGCCTCTCCTGATTTGGCGAGCGCTGACCATTCTGCCGTGCAGATTCAACGCGCAACCATCAACCCATCCGGCGTGAGCATCACCGAGCCGTACTCGCTGCAAACCGAGTGGAGCTTTGCAGAGGGCATCAAGGGGTACGGCGCGATTTACGAGTGATCACCTCCCGACATCGGCGCTTGCGCGTCGGATGTTTTGCTGCGCTCCCGGCAGACAATGGTCCAGCCCGTCGCCGATCTGAATTGAGTTGGCTCAACTTTTGGCGTTCCGATCGTGTCCAGCCAATGAATTTGTCTCTTGACAAAATCCTGTGGTCGTCACTCTGTGACGATGTGCTTTTTGGATTGCGAGTTGGTTTGCCTGCATCGTCGACTCGCTATCTTGGCTCCTGATCGCTGTGAGCGCGGCGAAACCATGCGATCGAGCCCTCTTGCGACGACCGCGGATCCGGGAAAGCCACGGATCACGCCCCTTGCGGCAGGCTCGCCGCGGCTGCCGCCGCGGTCATCGCTGCTGCCTCCACCATCGGCCTTGGCCACACAGGCAGCCTCGCGCGCGGCATTTACGTCCATTATCGCAGGCGCCATCTCCATCCACGCTGCCGAGCAGGGTCTCGGCGATGGTAACGCGCAGGTGCCGTGGGCTCAGATCGCCAGCGCAGGCAGCTAACGAGCCTTATGGAAGCCGATGCTCCAATCATGCCACCCACGCTTTCCCGACGGGGCTCGACTTACGCCTCGGCCGCATCAGCGCACGCCGTCCCTCTGACCACAAATTCTCTCGTGCAGCCCTCCACTACGCTTGCCGAGGCGGCCACGAAAGCGAGGGCGAGATCGCTGTCTGCCAACGGCACGCCGCCTGTCCTCAAATCCCTGCTGCTCGCCGCGTCCAGCGAGGCGCAGGCCACCTCATCGCACGCAAGCTCGCCCTCGCCCTCGTCAGTACATTCGCCGAGCGCGCTGTTGCTATCTCGCAGCTCGCCATCGGCTCCTCTTTCAGACGGTCTGTCGTCCGCAGCCCGCTCAAAGCTCTCGCTCAGCAGCTCGGCCGGCTCGGCACAGACCAGTGGCCAACATCTTAACCATGGCTCGTCATTATCGCAGTCGCGCACACCCGTGGATGCCGGCGGGCCTGCACCAGCACCACCAGCTCGGCACGGGCGCAATCCATCCTTTTCCGAGGCAACGCAGCCCGCACCGCAGGAGTCCGCCTCGCCTCGGCCGTTCAGCCCAAAAGCGCTGCTATCCCGCATGACCGACGGGCACGCTGCAATGCCGAACCCGATCCTCTCGTCATTCAGAGCTCTCAAGAGCCTGACGCGCCAAAACAGCCATCACAACAGCCCCCATACAGAGCACCCGCCGTCGCCCGCTCACTCGAGCCAGTCGTATTTTGACAAGATGACGGCGCCAACGGATATGTCCTCGATGCCCAACTCGCCCGTCGACCAGGCCAGCACGCGCAATGATCCCTCGCGCCTCGATACTCTTTCAACATCCAGTCCAATGTGGCCAGGCGATATCTGGCGATCGCAGGCTGGCCCGACCCCCGCCGATCGCACAGAGTCTAACAAGTTGAGCCCCTCAGCAGCACTTTCTGGAGCTCCTCCGCTGTCGGGAGCGCAGCCTCGCCGACTTTCGCTCTCTGTCATGACGTCGCATGGCTCGCCGCTTCCACAACCCGTCTCACAAACAGATCCGCTCTCGGCGTCGTCCAACGACTCGTCGCTCTTTCCGCCCGTGCCTGCGTCGGCAACTCGGCAGCCTGAAGGCGACGGTACGCACCTCCAACCTGTCCCCCAAGCAACCTCCCGCCGCCGCGTGTTCAGCTTGTCACTATCAGGTAGCAGCAATACCAGCCATAGCGGCGTGCCCTCGACCATGTCGCCCGGCTCAAAGACACCAACGCCGCCAAGCCAAAGCCTGCAACAGCATCAGCAAGCGCAACAAAAGCATTACTTTGTCATGCCGGACGTTGGTGCACACGTTCTTGACGAGAGCCGCAAGTCCGTCGGCGCTGACGATAAGCTCAAGACGGGATCGCAGAGCCAGGCTGCGCGTGATGTACATGATGCAAGTGGTCACGCCGACTCATCTTTTCTTGCGCCAGCCTCCAAGCGCGAGTCGTATGATCCGCTCAATCACAGCGAAAGCAGTCTCGCTATGATCTACGTATCTCATTCGAGCGGCAGTCAAAGCTCCAAGGACTCTATCAGCGCTGAGAGCGCGTATCCGGCATCGCCCTCGTACAACGAGCCGCGGCGACAGGGAGCGCCTCTTACCAGCGCGGCTGCTTCCACGAGCCCTCTCGGGTCTTTGGTGACTCGTCTCGAGCCCCAGCCGCCTATGCAGCCGCCCGCCCAGCCTCGCCTGCACAAACGCCTGTCAGTCGGCGGCATGCACAGCGACTCAGATGACCAACCAGTAGCACAGTCGAGTTCCCGACGTCCGAGTCTGACTCCCGTAGCACCCAACCTTGTCGCGTCGAGCCGGTCCATCGACAACTCGGAAGCGTCTGCGATAAGGAAACAATCATCGCGGAGGAGCATCTCGCCTACAGCGCGACCGGCCAGCACGGCCTCGCCTGCCGACAGCGGAGAGTCTCAGACACAGCCGATTGAGTCGCGCCGTGTCAGCGCGTCCCAGGCGTCACAACGCCTTCCAACGCCCTCGAGATCCAGTGACGGCACGGACCAGCAAGCGTCCCGCGAGAGATCGGTGCGGCGCAAGGCGGCGGCGGCAGCCATCAGCACCAGCACGGGTCTTGGTGCCAGTGCGAATCCGAACACCGCCACGGCCGCTGACAGTCCGACCGATGCTGAGGAGGCTTCTGCACATCTGAAGCAGCGCGCTGCAAACCAAACGCATCTGACTGCGTCGGCGATACCCGATGACGGCACAGCATCGCCAGCGGTGCGACCGGTATCACGGCGACTCAGTGTCGGGACAAGACCGCATCACCATGGTGCGACCAAACCGTCTGACGGCGAGGATTTGCTCACGGCTCCCCTGCGACACCGGCGGCTCAGCCTGTCGCCCGCGGCATCGCACTTGATGACCTCGGCCGTGTCCGTCAACAGTGCCGAACATCTTCCCACGCGGCCCAGGTCAGCGCGGCACGGCGCGGACGCCAGTGTGGGCTCGAGTTCCGCCGGCCTCACAAGATCCGTGGACGGCGATGAGGCGCTCTCTGGCCAGCTCAAGCTGCTCCGGCCAAGCACGACATTGAACGACCCGCAAGGCTCGACGCCGTCAGAATCGCTCAACAGCAAGGAGCTCCTGTCCGTCAATCCCAAATCGCGCCGGTCGAGCCTGGCTCACGCATCTTCAATGCTGACGGCCCCAAGCACGACGATCGACGCGAGCGACATTCAGGTCACGGAGCATCGCTCGCGACGGCCCAGCTCGGCGGCGAATCTGCCGTTCCGGCCCGCCGGAGGCGGCGACAGCGGCGACGAGGCATCGCCGGGGCAGTCTGGTTCTCAGCTCGACACAAGCATATCGTACGGCAGCTCGCACACCCAGGGCCTGTACGCCTCGCGCGCGTCGGGCCTGAGCACCGCATCCGCCCAGCAGCACACCACGTATTTGGGGACGCTGTCGCCGGCAAGATCGCAGGCTGGCCTTTCGGCATCGTCGCGCCTCTCTGTCTCTGAGAACCCGGCCATCGCCAGCAGCGCGTCGCGGCTCTCGGTCTCGGAGAACTCGGCCGCGCGCAGCAACTCGTCGCTCTACTCGTTCCCAACGACGCCAGACCACATGCTGCAGCCAGGGCAGCAGCAGCAGCAGCAAGGATCGCCCGCCCGAGGCAGACCTCGGTCCAAGTCCAACGGTGCCTCGTCGCTCAACCTCGCCTCGCCGATACAGCTGGATATGCTCGCGCCTGTCCTGCGCAGCAGCACGAGCCAGAGCGTATCCCAGCGCGACCTGATCGCCGTGGTGGCCGACGCCGTCCGCGGGTCCGACGCCGTCAAGCAGGCCGTGATCGAGACCCACGCGGGGTTCTTCCAGCGCGCCATCTCGGTCTCGTCGGACTTGCGCGATCCAAACGACCCGAACATGCAGGCCCTCGCGCAGACGATCGAGAAGCTCAGTGCAAGCCGCCGGCCCAGCCTGTTCATCCCGACTGCGGAGCAGCCCGCGTCAGCCAGCAGCAGCGCCGGGGTGCTGCCCGATGCGCCCGACGCGAGCCAGGTCGCTGCCGCCAAGGCTCGCGCCGCCAAGCGCCTGTGGCGCAGATCCATGGCGATGTTCTTGGTGCGATCTGGGCTCAAGCTGCTGAACCTGCAGATCTCTGAGATGCTCAAGCCTAACAAGGATCTTGGCGAACAAGCTGCCTCTGGCGGTGGTGGTGCGACAGAAGGAAATGCTCGGCAGAGCCAGCAAGCACAAGCCGACGCCGAAGAAAAGTCTATCCGCGACAAGGTCTGTGACTACTGCCTAGCTCGTCAAAGATCTCAGCGCGACTGACGATCGAACAACATCGCCGCGCACTATCTGTGCAGGTTATTTCGCTTCTGGCCGTGCCGCCCGAGGCACGCTCGCCCAACGTCGTTGCAAGCATCGAGGCCTTTCTCACGACGAGTCTCAATCTCCGCGGCTTGAGCGTCTTCTCGGCGCAGGAGCGCACCAAACTGTGCCAGGTCATGATGGTGCGTCGTGCTTCGTTCTGGCATCATATGCCAAAAATAAGGGGCTCAAGAGAGCTGATCTTTTGATTGATGCCATTGACAGCTCGACCGGCAGCCTGAAGTGAGTTTGCAATTGCGCCGAATGCAAAATGGATCAATGTTGACTGCCCGCACAATTTTACTCACCACTGGACCTGCGATTGCAGAACAAGCTGATCCTGATGGAGGGCCACCGCGCATACAACTTTTACCTTATCCTCGGCGGCAAGCTCGAGATCTTCAAGGGCTGGGACGATGCAAAGTACAGGGCAAGAGGCAGCGCCAAACCGCCGCGTTGTATAACAACCGCGTGCTGACT
Organism: Polyrhizophydium stewartii; assembly: GCA_027604665.1. Taxonomy (NCBI): domain Eukaryota; kingdom Fungi; phylum Chytridiomycota; class Chytridiomycetes; order Rhizophydiales; genus Polyrhizophydium; species Polyrhizophydium stewartii. The sequence goes on along the minus strand of JADGIZ010000170.1, from coordinate 13,992 downwards.
GCTGCCGCTGCCGCTGTGCGCAGCTCAACGTGATTGGACGCGGCGAGACGATCGGGTCGCAGGCCTTGGTGCTCACAACGGCAAAGCCAACGCGCAGCGCGTCCGTCGCCACGACCGAGCCGACTGATCTGCTGCGGATTGATTTGAGTGCGTGCCAAGATGCACATGGCCGCGTCAGAGATGCATGATGGCAGTGAGTGCTGACTCGTGTTGCGTGCGGTCACGTTGGCGACGTTCAGACGATATCAAGGAGGTGCGGCGCGGTCAGGCATGTGTCGTTTACCTTGGATTGTGAAAAGCTAACTTCTGCTTCCCAACACACAGATTGTGCTTGCTGCCCAGCGCAAGTTAGAGCAGAACATATCCCGCGTCGAGGCGATCCTGCCGTTTGAGCGCGAGCTGATCGCCAAGATGATCCCGTGCATCCAGTTCAAGACGTACCTGCCGCAGCAGGTGATTGCCGAGCGCGACGCGCCGAGCCTGCAGCTCATGTGGGTGCTGTCGGGCACATGCAGATGCATCAAGGAGGTCCCGTTTGTTCGCCGCAAGCCAAAGTCGGGCATCGGCGCCGGCGTGCTGCTGCCGCTCGACCCGTCCGCGCTGGTCGCAGGAGGGCATCCAACCGCGGCACAGTCCACCTCGGACACGGAGCTCCCGCCCGGCTCGCCGAGAGGGACATCGCGCCACAGCAGCGGGGACTCCAACCACGCCGACCACGGCCAAGCCCGGCGCGCCGTGACGGCCCTGCACCCGACAGACGCAGTCGAGCTGCAGCTCCTGACCATTGGCGAGTTTGGCCCCAGCGAGCACTTCCCCGTGCTGCCCTTCCACGAAACGCGCCTCGGCGACCTCGACAAGCCAGTGTACATCCAGTACCTCCGCGAGCACCGCGACGCCGTGCACACGGCCACCATCGTCGCCAACAAGCACGTCGAGCTCATCAGCATGTCGCAGCTCGAGTTTGTCCAGCTCGCCCCCGTCGAGCTAGTCCACGAGCTCATGAAGAGCGATGTCGCCAGCTTCCTCAACTTGCCCGTCGCGAGGCTGCAGGATGCCTTTCTCGAGCGTCGCGAGTGGAACGGATTCAAGCGCAAGATTGTCGGAGAGATTGTCGACAAGCGGCGCCAGTGATGCTCGCCATCGCACGCGCGAACGCACACACACGCAGACACACGCACACACACACACACACACACGAGTCGAGCTCAACGAGCAGCTCGCGCTCGCCAAAGAATATCCGTCAATCGTATATTCATTCCATAAGTTCGGATGCCTGATGTTTTAAGGGAAGGAGAGTCGGCAGAAAGTTGGGGGTAGATTTGAGTTCTGGTGATGGTGGAGAAAGAGGGAGAGAAGGCAGACGGAGGCGAGAGGAGCAGGCGCTTTGATATCCAGTGAATTGAGAGCCCTATCGATTAGGAACACCGCGACGCAACGCCAGTAGAGCAGAGCGCCTGGAAACCAAAGGCTCGCCTTCCCGCTTGCGTTGGACTGTTTTGGAGTCGACACATCGAGCAGAAGCTGGTGTCTGCCGTGCGTGCGGACGTGTCTGGGCCGCCTCGTCGTGCGCCGCGGATGCCAAAAAGAAACTCGGAGTGGGGGGAGGAGGGCGACAGAGCACGAGACAGACGCCGCGGCAGCACGCCTGCGCCGATCATCCAAGACCACCCCACGGGCCGCGGATGCGGCGCGCGAGCTGGATGTCCTTGGTCATGATCGTGACCCGCTTGGCATGGATCGCGCACAGGTTTCTTTCCACACAAGCGGCGCAACGTGCACGTATATCAACGCAGAACACCAGTCTCGTCGTCAGCGGCACGAGCGCAGATAGCAGGCAGACGAGAGAGAGAGAGAGGGGCCCTCACGCATCCTCAAAGAGATGGACCAGAAACGCCTCTGCGGCTTCTTGCAAGGCGAGAATCGCATGTGCCTGCCATCGCAGCGGCCCGAGATCGAGTGAGTGGGTATTGGCCGTTTCCGAAGCGACTTCTTTGACCTGGAGGCAGCGCATGGCGTGGGCACCCAGACAGCACGACAGGATAGTCAGAAACAACTGCGTTCTCGGACACAAACAGAGAGGTTTCGCCTCGCACCAGGCGGGCAAAGGGGAGCTTGCGCAAGAGCAGGTCCGTCGACTTTTGGTATTTGCGGATCTCCCGCAGCGCAACGGTGCCGGGCCTGTATCTGCGCGCCTGCTTGACCGGAGGCGGAGGTGCTGGCTCGGGAGTGAAGGCGTCCAGCGCGAAAGGCGCGGCCCAAAGTTTGTCAGCGACACCAAGGCAGCCGGGCCGCGCTCGGGCGCACTGTGGCAGCACAAGGGGACCGCCGCACTGGCCAAGCACTATCGGGCCGCCGCGGGCGTGGGCAGCACCGAGAGCTCGTCCCGCGTGCCAGCCTGGCCGCTGCCGCTGCCGTTGCAGCCAGGCGCAATCTGGATGTCCGGTCGCCTCGCCCGCGCGTGTTGCAGGCCCCGGGACGGCTGCTCGTGGCGGCCGTGGCGGCAGCCTGCATGCGCGGGGTGCACCGCAGGCGAGCCGTGCGCGCTCGCACCTTTCCTGGGCGGCAGCCTCTTGCCCGCGGCCGCCTTGGTCGGGCTGTGGCGGACCATGCTCTCGGCGTCGCAGGCAGCCGGCAGCAGCGACGCCAAGTGAAAGCCCAACCCGTTCCGCGTCCGTTCCGCGGCGGATTCGGCCACACACACACATGTCTTCACTCCAGGCCCACAGATCCGTGCTCCGCAGCGCTGTCCTGGGCGGGCATGCGCCACGCAACCAGCGCCGTGTTCTCTGCGCTTGTCCCGCGGTCTACAAAATGCACCAGCTCGCACTCGAAGCCCAGCGATCGCACGTACTCGCAGCGGCCGAGATCGAGGATGCGCTTGCACATGATGCCGAGCTGCTCGCGCTGCTCAAACGACATGCCCGTCCAGTGCTCGCTGCAGAGCGCGTCGTCGGTCAGCATCAATGGGCTGTGCGGCAGTCAGGCGTCAGGCTTGCTGGAAACACATACCCGCCGATAGTCGCGCGCTGGTGGTCTGGCGCGTCGCGCATCTCGTCATCATCGTCATCGTCGCCACCGTTACCATCGACGTCGTCGTCGGCTCCGCTGCCTTCGTCGGCACATTTGGATTCAGGAATACCGCAGCCGCCCTCTGCCTGCGGCTTTGGTTCGGGTTGAGGCTTGTCTTTGCGTCCTTGCCGCGGCGGCCCGCACACGGCCCACGTGCTGACAGCGGCCATGACACGGAACATGCGCGCATCGATGCCGTTGCGTGCCAGAAAGTCTGGGTTGACATAGTCCTGGAACCTGCACAGCTGGTGGCAGCAAAGCGCAATCACGATGCCGCGCACACGCCTGCACAAACAGCTGCTGTAAGCCACTCGCAACGCTTCTCTGCCTGCTTTCGGCGTATGCAGCACGACGTACGGGGATGGGCACTGTGCTTGAGACTCGGACTCGTATGTGTCGAGGCACCGCAATGTCAGATCTGTCGCCACGCCGCACAGGTGCTTGGAGACGGCAAGCAGCGGCCGATCCATGTTTGGGATGCGAGCAAGCCGAAGATCTCGGATGTCGATGATCAGGCGCTGCCAGTCCGCCTGCGCCTTGAACGTCTTTTCGATCTTGAGACGGACCTGTTTGCGGTCTATCAAGAGGAAGCGTGCGTCCGGCGGCGCCAGAGCGCTCAAGTACCTCGTGAGCTCGCCTTTGCCGCATCCAAACTCGGCGACGCACAGCGGACCCGCGGCCAGGCTGTGCTTGTCGACGTGCCCGAGAAGCGACGCCTGCTGCAGCGCATGCTTGCCCCGGAGCGTCTCGACGATGCGATCCCGCATCGACGGATGCTCGAGCATCTCCTCGCGGATCGGGCACGGCGCAAACAGCGTGCGGAACAGCGGCTCGACTGCGCTCGCAACCGACTCGAGCTCGGCGCGCGAGAGCGTCAGGAGGATGTTGGTGTTGGCCTTTGCATTCGCATCCGTCATGGCAGCATCGGCCCCCGCTGCCGCCGCGGCGTCCTCAGCAAGGGCGTCCTCGGCCGACTGCGCGAGCTGCCCGAGGTGCGCGGGGCCGCTGTTGATGCCCTTGGAGAAGCACGGCAGCACGGGCTTGGGTGCGTTCGGGCAGTACCGCTTGTGCCTCTCGAGGTCGTAGGGAGCAACGAAGCTGCCCGTCGGCACATGCACGGTCAGCAAGCCCGATGCGTCTCGCTGGCCCGGCGGGCACGCACTGCTTGGACGAGTACGGGCATTGCACCCGCTCGGAGCCGCCGGCCGGGTCAAACACCTCGTGCTCGCCGCAGTAGTCCTTGCCCGCCTTGGTCTGCAGCTTGCAGTACCTGTTCTTGATCGCCAGCTGCCGAACGCCGTTTGTCGTCGTCAGCAGTCGATCGGCGACGTTCCATCGAAGCAGCGCCGTGCGCACGGTCGCCCACCCAGTGATGGCACCTGCCCGGCGTCGGCGGCGGCTTCTCGACCACCTCGCCGCGCCGCGGCCTGGGTCCCTTCTTGGCGGGCGTCTTGGCCAGCCCCACAGAGGGCACCACGGAGGGCACCGCGAGGGTCTCCGAGTTCATCGCCGATTCAGGCAAGCAGCACAAAGAAACCAGCGGGACTCGCCGGCAGCGCCGACCCCATCTTTAGTCGATCGTGTCAACAGGAAACGCCCGCAGCCGCTCGGCCGCCTCGGGGTATCTACTTTGGACCTCGAGCGCCGCGCGGTCCAGCGCAAGACGCCGATCGGGTGGGCACACCAGCAGGCACACCGAGCGGACCACCTCGTCTAGTTGCAGCGGGTTCGAGTGGTTGACGGCGTTCGCAATGAGCGTCGCGGCAACCTTGACGCCAATGTGCTTGGTGCTGCGCGCATAGATGCGGAGCGCCGATTTCGCAATGTCCATATCCCGAGTCCCCATGGCGGCAAACAGGAACATCCTCCTGCGGCGCACGGACATGCGGTCGGCACCTGTCTTGTTCTGACGGTCGAGGAATAGTGCGGACCGAAGGTCCCTCAGCCGCAGAAACCCAATCATCATGTCGACGTGCGCCTTGTCTTGGTCGACCTTGTGCGCACTGAGCAGAGATATAAACGCCGAATAGCTTTCTCGACCGTGGATCGGGCCGGTCAACTCGGCGAGCTTGCGCGCGGTAAATTGATTCAGGAACCTCCTGGGAAAGTCTTTGCAAAAGCGCGCGTAGGCAGCCCACGCTGCGCCAATGTCTCCCAGAACGATGGCAACCTCAACGTCCTGCGTGGCCAGATCCACAGGCAGACTGCCACGACGCTGCCGCAGCTCGTCAATGAGCTGTCTGCATTCGGATAACCGGCCCACGGAGCAGAGCTGCTTCGTGACGATGCTGTACGCAACCTCGGACGGCGTCACGCCGCTGGCCGAAAATGCCTGGAAAATAGCAATCAGCATTTCAGCATGGTTTCCCTGCTGCTGCTCGTGAAGTAGGATGTCCAGCGTCTTTGAGTCGATCGGGGTGCCGTCCTTGCGCGCTTCGTTGACCGTCGACACAATCACGGATATGTCGTGGCTGAACCTGCGCGCGGCGTCGACAATCCGCTCCATCCATTCGTGAGTCTTGATTTGCGGCGCCTTGCGAGATGCAGCCCGCGCACGCAAAGCCGCCGTCGCAGCAATGTTGCTGTCGAATCCCGCTCTGACCAAGCGGTCATGTAATTGATCGACGGATTCCGGCGTCGCAGTGGCTGCAAATGCATCAATCAGAATGTCGTTAGACAGCTGCGTCGGCCGGACGCCGAGAAGGTTCATGTAGTCGAGGATGGCCTTGGCGGCCTTGAGTCGATCTTGGTTTTTGATCATCCCGAGCACCGATGGGCTCGTGAGGACGACGCGGACCATTTGGGCAAAGCCCTCGGCAGGCAGCTCAGCAAGAGGCCTGCGCTTGGATGTGGCCATGATCGAGAAACGCTCGACGGCCGCAACATCGGAGGATCTGGCGAGGTTTTTCATAAGTTCCGCTACAGATCCAGATCGGGGGCTCTTGGAGCTGGCTGACTTGCGTGTCCGAGGTGCGTTGGGCTTGGCGACCAAGGCGGAGTCCTCTGCGGGTGTCAATGAGCCTGCATCGACTGCCTCAGAGATACTTGCCGCGGTGTCATGTGCCGCCGACGCCGTTGCACCGCTGCTGGTGGAGTCGCTCTGTGTCGCAGGTGATCTCGAGGCGGCCGTCGCCCAGCGAGCCGGCTGCCCGCGCACGCTTGCGGCCGCGACGCAAGCCGCCCGCCCCGCGACTGCTGGTGCGCCAAGACGACCCGCAGCGGCGAGAGCGTGCAGTGCGTGCGCGCAGGCATGCCGCGGCGCCGTCCCGCGGCGCAGGCCCGCAGCGGCCGCGACCGCCGCCCGTCGCAGCAGCATTTTCGGGTGTCGGCGAGCGAGTCGAAGCTCGGACGGGTCGCAGCGGCAGCGGGTCGCCTGCGAGGCACCTCGCCGCCCACACACCCACGAGCATGCCCCGCACACACCGCAATATTCAGCACGATGGCCAAACACGCCCCAGTCTGGTGATGCCGCCGAGATGCCGGCCGTGCGTGGAGCAGACTGCCAGCGATGCGATCCGACCCAGAACACTGCTCCGCAGGGACGCTGCCGTTGCCCGCCGAGCGCACAAAAGGCGAACTCAATGTGACAGCAGTCTCTTCAGGCAGGGCTAGTTTGGGAAACCATTGCAAGGATCTTCATTCTCTGCCTTCCCTCGCTGCCTTGAGAATCTGGGTTGCAAGGCTATGCATTTGGCCATGGGTTTGCTTGGCGATAATCTCAACCTTGCGTTCAAGTTTCTCGCATACACCATGCTTGGCAGCAAGCATCTGTTCGACCATGCCCAGCGCTGCGTTTTTGCCGAGACTGCGCTCGATGCAGTTGTACACCAACGTTTGGATCGGGGCAGTCATCCTCCCACCGCGGTCGAGACATTCGCGCAGCACAATCTTGACCGACTCTGCATCATTCATGGCCACGTATCCACTCAGAAGCCCATTAAATGACTCCTTGGTGTCGAGTGGGGGCATGTATCTGCTCGACGCAAGCGCCTTGTCAAACGCCTCCTTGGTTCTCAGTGGCCCGAGGAGCCGGGCGACAATGTCACCGAGCTTCTTGGACAGCCCCAAGGGCGACATTCGGGCATACTCGGAAATCAGCGCCGGCAGCGCCTCGGTCCTGTCGAGCCCGACAAGCGCAAGCACCTCGCACTCGATCTGGATGCGAGACGGATTCATCTTCCGCGCCTTCATGGCAGCGGACGTCTCGATGGTCTCGGCATACCTCCCCGTTCCAACAAAGTGCTTCAGGGCAGGGACCCACATGTCGCCGTCGGGCACACCGCCGGCGGCCCGGAGCTGCGAGAAAAAGTGCACAAAGCGCTCATGGTCTTGCTTGTCGAGGAACAAGCGGCATGCTTCGCGCAGCGCGCTGGCGCCGAGCAGCTCGCTGCCAAACTGCGCGCGCATGGCATGCAGCGCGAGCTCGGCCGCGTGCGTGTCGCCGCACATCACATGCGTGCGGACGAGATACTCGAGCGGGAAAGTGGAGTCGTCCTTCTTGGACAGCGTGTGCCAGGCCGCCATGCCCTTTTCCTTGTCGCCCGCGAGCAGGTACGCCCGCGACTGCGCCGCAAGCAGATGCGGCGCTTCGTCGTCGAGCCGCTGGTCGCGCATCGTCGCAAGCAGCTTCTCGACGGCGGCGACGTTGCCCGTGCGTGCGTGGCCCTCGGCAACAGCCCGCCACATCACCGAGCTCGTGGGGATCTTGTTGAGCTTGCTGATCGCCCAGATGTGCTCGGCCGTCTCGACACGCTTCTGCGGCGTGTACTCGGTCGGCAGGTCGTTCGAGAAGACCACAAAGCCCGCCAGCTTGGCAAAGTCGCGGTGCGAGAGCTCCGCCAGTGCGTCGGGCGACGAGGCTTCCAGTTTGAGGAACATCTTGAGCGACGTCAAGGCGTGGTTGCGGTCGATGGCGGTGGTCAGGCGCTCAAAGTCCTGCATGGCGCTCTCGCGCACCTGGCCTCTGCTCGGTTCTGGCTGAAGTCCGCCGGATGCGTGCTCGACATCGCCGTCAGAGGGATCGAGCTGCACACCGTCTTTTTTGTTGGCGCTGCCGCTCGGGCCACTGTGCGTCGTGCCGGTTGGCCTCAAGTTGCCCGCATGCGACGAGCTCGTTGAATGCATTCCACTGTGAGAGGCGTCGGATGAAGCTGTATCGTCGCTGCTTCGGGTAGCGGTCGAGTCCGCGGCCGCAGCGTCGTCGCCTTGGGCTGGTGATCTCGCCTCGGTCGTCGCCCAGCGCGCGGGCGGCCAGCGTGCGAGCACCGCCGCGACGCCCACGGCCCGCGGCCCGCGCTCCACAGCGCGCAAGCCCGCAGCCGCGGCAAGAGCGTGCAGTGCGTGTGCGTGTGGGCTGCGGCCGCACGCCGTGCGCGGGAAGCGCAGCGCGGCCGTCGCCGCCCGTCCAAGCATGCTCGGTGTCTGCGACCGAGGCCAAGTGCCGCCGCGCCGCCTGCGCTCCGGGCCGCCCGCTCGCCCCGATGCCTGCGGAGTGCTGCCGCCCCGCCGCACACACACACACGACAATGACTGCGCATCCCGCCGCATGCACTGGCGATGCACCGGTGTCCTGCGATCGCCGCATCGCAGCGACCTGGCCCCGCGTCCTCGCACCAGGCACATCGCAGATCTGGACCACAGTCACATCGCCATGCATCCGCCGCGGCTTGGTGCTGCCGTCCTGGACTTCACACTCACAAACGCGCGACACGCATCGATGCAGACAGCCAGCAAGCCAGCATTGCTGATCCAAACGATCACGCAAACCAACTGCGTTCATTCGTCACGGAGCTCCGTCTTCTTGGCATCAGCAGGAGCCTTTTCACATTGCTGATCAAGCAAGCGATGGAATTGCTTGATCCTTGGGCGAAGCTCCGGGCAGTACTTCCACAAATACTCAGTCGCCATTTCGACCCTGAAATCACTGCCAGAGCAAGGCATCTTCACTTCGAGTATCCTTTCGATCATGCGCATTGCGTCGTTGGGGCTGCTTTGATCCACGGCCAGAGCAACCATGCTTTTGAGCGTCATACTTGGGATGGGGAGTCCACGCTTCAGGATCTCGTCAAAGGCAATGCGCATCGAGTCGAGGTTGCCGCTGGCCGTGTATCCGCGCAGCAGCATCACAAGCGCCATATGCTTGTGGAGCTTGGAGACGATCTCGTGAGACGCAAGCACTCTCTCGAGCTGGTCCGCGTCGGCGACCGACCCGACATGCTTGACGAGCACGGCACCGGCATCGAGCGTGATCTTGGAGTCATAGACAGGATTGCCGAGCTGAGCAAACAGCGCCAGAGCTTGGTCGTTCTGGCCGAGTCCATCGCGCGCAACAATCTCGGTGACAATGTGCGGCTCTTTCATCTTGGAACTTGGCTGGCGGTGCACTTCGAGAATATCGAGTGCGTCCTGGAATCGACCACCGAGAGCGAGAGCACCGGCAATACGATGGCAAAGTTTTCGTTGCTGAAAGACATCACGGAGTTCCGGCCTCGCGAACACTCGAGCAATCGTGTGCACATCACTCTTCAACGTCAGCAGCTTGAAAAGCTTAAAATATAACTCTGATTTTGGGACTTGACCAGAGAACTGCTGCAAAAGCGTCTCGAGAGCAAGCAAAGCGCCGTCTACATCATGGAGTAGAATGTGTGTCTCGATCAGGTGCTCGTGCGGCGCCTTTGTCTTGTCGATCTCGGCGAGCTTGGACCATAACTGCATGCCCTTTTCCGCGTCGCCGGCAACAAGATGCACACGGGACTGCGCAGCGAGCACATCAGGCGTCTCGGTGTCGACGCCGGCGTCGCGCATCTCGGCGAGCAGCTTCTCGAAGCCCGCGAAATCGCCGGCCAACGCATGGCCGTCGAGCAGTGATAGATCAACGCTCGGCGGCAGAGTCACGCCAAGCTCCTTGGCCGTCGCCACAATGCGCTGCGCGGCCTCGACCCGCTGCTTGGGCGTACAATCCGTGCTGAAGGCGTCGGCATCTGTGACGACCGACACAAACAAACAGAATTTTCTTGGTGAGAGCTGCTTGAGAGCCTCTGGTGACTTGCGCTTGATCTTGTCAAAAATTTCGATGGCATGCTTGATACGCCAGTATCTGATGGACCGCCGAAGCTTCCTTATGTCCTTGAGGCTCATGTCGGAGGTGCCCTTGGCCAAGCGAGCGTCATTGGGAGTGGCGGCGCTGCCTGTGGTCTCTCGAGCCTTCTTCGGGGATGCCTTGGGCTTGCGAGTGCGCGCAGCAGCAGCAGCATCCTTGACACCGCCCTTGGCAGGACCCTTGCCGCTCTCGTCCGCCTGCACGTCAGGTGCAGCGGTCGAGTCCGCGGCCGCAGCGTCGTCGCCTTGGGCTGGTGATCTCGCCTCGGTCGTCGCCCAGCGCGCGGGCGGCCAGCGTGCGAGCACCGCCGCCACGCCCACCGCCCGCGGCCCGCGCTCCACGGCGCGCGAGCCCGTCGCCGCGGCGAGAGCGTGCAGTGCGTGTGCGTGTGGGCTGCGGCCCCACGCCGTGCGCGGGAAGCGCAGCGCGGCCGTCGCCGCCCGTCCAAGCATGCTCATCCGTGGGCAACCACAACCATCTCGCCCGGCCAGCCAGATCAAGCCGCTGCGATGCAAGCCGGTGCATCACGCCACCACACCGGCGCACGCTGGAGAGGCCGCAGCAGCAGAGCTTGCTCACGTCCAGCATAGTTGCAAACCACTTCATACGCAGCCCACAGCCTTGCGGCTCCAGTCATGTCGCCTTCATTCCAGCAAGCCCAGGAGTTGGATCCAGGCTCGAGCAACAGCCGCATGTCGCCGCCTGTGCGTGCGGCCGCATCACACCTTGAACGACTCGCGGAAGAAGCTGTGCCCGCCGGCGATCGTGACCCGCTCGGCCTCGAGCACCATGCGCTCGGGGCCGGCCGCCATGACCGCGACCTTGGCGCCGGGGATGTTGCCTGCCGATGCGAACACGCCGCCCAGGATGGCGTCGAGGTCCGGCCGGTGCGTCTTCCACGAGAACGAGCGTGCAAAGGCGTCGGCGCTCAGGGGCTGCAGCGTGCGCTGCGTCTCGGCCAGAGCGTCCTCGGCCTCGTCGCGCTTCATCTCGAGCGTTGCCGAGCCCGCCGCCGCCGTGCGCAGCAGCGTCACCGCAACGGTGAACAGGTATCCTGCAACCGCTGCAAACAATGCGGCCAGAACAGGAGGGCCCTCGACAGCCCAATGCAGGCACACAAACCGAGTCAACCCCCAGCTGGTGTACAAGTCATGGTGATGTGCGCAGGTTGAAGTAGAAACACCGAAGGTGATCAGTTTGCCAGCGACTGCTCCCGCGATACCTGCGCCAAAGACGACGACTGCGAGCGCGGCGGAGAGCAGACCAAACGGCGCAATCCACTTGGGCGGGACGGCCGTTTTGCCTGCCAGGACAGGCTGGGCCGTCAGCCGCGAGTCAGCCGCCGAGGCAGGCTTGGCTTGCGAGAGCACAAAGATCTTGGGCTCGTCCTTGAAATCGGTGTCCGTCCTGTCCGGCTTCATCTGCCTGTCGCCGACGACGGTCGCGCTCTCATTGGACGACGAGCCCGAGGAGCCCGAGTTGTTGCGCACAAGATCGACGCCGTGGAATGCGTCCGTGATGGGCGAGACTGGCGCAGGGTGTGCCTGCTCGCGCGTCAGGTGCAGGTGCAGGTTGACGCGCGACCCGAGCGCGCGCTTGTCGGCAAGGGCGTCAAGCAGCTCGCGGTACACGCTCCCCTCGGCCGCCGTGCGCGCGATCCACACCAGCGTGATGCGGCCCTTGGCAGACCGCGCATACTGGAACAGATACGGGATCAGCGCCGCAAGACCCGTGCCGGCGCCGACGAGCACAAGGTGCTCGTGCTCGAGGTACAGCGTGCTGCGCGCGCCAAACACGCCATCGATCTTGACCGGCACGATGACGCCCTCGCCGGCGCCGAGCCCGACGACCTTGCTTGTCCAGCTGCCGCGCTCCTTGACAAAGATCGAGTATGTGTTGGGCGACGTGTGCGCAAACGACGCGATCGAGAATGCGTGCCAGTTGAGCCACGACACCGACGGCACGAGCACGTTGACCCAGTCGCCCGGAGCGTACAGCGACGAGTCAGCAAAGGCGGGCGAGATCGGCACGTCGATGCGCACAATGGTCGGCGACACGCGCGTGAGCATGGCGTGCGTGTTGCGCAGCGTCTTGAGGCGGGGCAGCAGCCGGTCAAAGACAAAAAACACAAACGAAAAGACGACCATGTTCCAGATCATGCGATGATGCGGAAACGCAAAGAAGAAAAAGAAGATGTAAAGCTGGTGGCTCCAGTAGAACAGGCGGTAGTTCTTGCGTCGGACCTTGAAGATCGAGGTGACGACCATACCAATCAGGCCAGTGAATGAAACGACGCCGGCAAAGTTGTTGAAGCCGCGGATGCTGAGCCATGGCAGCATGTTCTCAGCAATCGTGCCATCAAAGGCATACGCAATAGGATAGTAGACTGAATGCAAGAATAGAAGCAGAAAGCTCGTGTATCCGAGCGCAACGTGGAAGCGAATGACGCGGTGGTACTGGCCGGCATCGTTGCCGGCGACCGCCTTGGCCATCTGGTTCTCGCGGATGGCGAAGATGACCGTCATCGCCGCATCCCAGGTGCCGGCGAAGCCTGGCGTTGTCGGAAACGAAGCGGCGAGTCAGCTGGTCGGAGCAGACATGAGCAGCGCCAGAGCGCCAGGGCTTACCGGCGGCACGAAAAAAAAGCTCAATCCAGTCGCGGACATTGTTTGGAATAACCCCGTTCGGAGCCCAGTAGGTACGAGCAAAGATGGGGACGACCCACCAGGCAATGTTGGTCAGGATGAGAATGACCGAGATGACGATGTCGCCGCGCGACCACGACGAGAACAGCGAGCTGAAGCGCGACAGCGCACGGAACCGCGGTGTCCAGAGCGAGACCATGAAGCTGCGAGCGCGGCCAAGCGGGCCCTGCGTGGCCGCCTTGTTGGCGGGGTTCTCATCGAGAGCGAGCGCATTGACAACGTCGGCGTCGCGGTGCGAGCTGGCGAGCGCAAAGAAGATGGCAGCGCCGGCAAGCGGGACAGCAATGAACTTCATAAAGGTGATGTCCATGTGTGCAACGACTGCGAACATGCGAGACCATCCGACATGCCCAGCATAGTAGAGCGGCACGACAGAGACGACAAAGCCATAGGCGACGAGGGCGGCCACGACGACGATGGCGCGCGTGGCCAGGCGCAGGGACTTGGATGCGGAGGACGGAGACGACATGAGGGCCTTGTGCGTTCGGCCAGCGCGGTGCATCGGCTGACGGGCGGGCGGCTGGCTGCCCTTTTGAATGCTGCGTCCGCTCAGGGGCTCGGGCGTTGCAGGGCGGTATGGCGCCTCCGGCAGCTCTCTTGTGCGGCACTTTTGCGACGGGACCGAGACATCGCCTCTGGTAGAGAGCGAATATGCCTCGAGCACTTGTGGCAAACACCCGCTCAGGGCTCGTTGGACCGTTGGGAGCCGGTGTGGATACGTGTGCCGAAGCTCGGGTGAAGAGGGCGAGCGTCTTGGGCTGCTCTCGCCCGTAGCGGTCTTGCCCGGCCGCTTCCGAGCCTGGCGCCGCACAGTGGTGCCTCTCGGAGGCGCTCGACCAATCGCGCGTTTTTTGCGATAGGGACCCTTGATGGGAGATGGATCGCGGATGATGCGGCCAATGACGAACCTTCGGCCGTTCTTGATGGTTCTGGGTGCAGTCGGTGACCTTGCCCAGCAGTCTGGCCTCGGTGTGGCCAGGACAACTTTCATTGAGAGGCAACCGACACCTGATGCGAGGCGAGTGGGGGTTTGGTCGCGGAGTCGGACGCCCATGCGAGTCCGGCTGCCTCGACGGCGCGCTCAGATGCTGATCATCTTGACCTGTTCGCCGTCGGAGC
>JADGIZ010000169.1:0-21720 GCA_027604665.1 Polyrhizophydium stewartii | reverse complement strand
TTCTCTTCCTTGGACGACGCCGTGCCGCCGGCCGTGTCGCGCGGCTGCATCTCGAGGATGGTCTTGAACAGCTTGTCAGCCATCTTGGTCAGCACGCCGATCTCGGCATTTGGATGCAGGCCGTAGAGGTACGGCGACTCTGGTGGCAGGTTGTCGTCGATGTATCTGTGGTACTCTTTGTAGTCGGACGTGGGCGGGCTGCCGAAGCCTGGCGCAAGCTCAAAGTTGCCGTCGAGCATCTCCTCGCGCAAGTACACGTCAAGATACGCAGAGCACAGCCGACGGTCCCAGTCATCGGAGATGTGCCCGCCGTACATGATCTCGCCAAAAATATACCGCAGGTCGGTCCACGGCACCTTTGCGAACGTTTCGAGATAGTTGAACAACACATCGACCGAGATCATCAAGTCGCCCGTGCTGAAGGGATACGGCTTGTTCCAGCCTTGTGTACCAAACTTTCTGCGCTCAAGAACGACGGCGTGGAAGTAGCACAGCGCAAACAGGATCGCCTTGAACTCGGCGTCCTTGGAGCAGCGCTCGAGCGTCTCCTGCGAAAAGTTGTCGAGCGCGCGGTGGATGTTGGCCTGCATGCCCGTCGGCGGCTCGTTGGTGATTTTGATCGACGCCTGCAGGATCGAGATCGGGATGATGTGATACGCTGGATCGCCCGCGGGCTCGGCCGAGAGGAACACTCGGAAGTCGGGGTGTGCGCCGAGCGACAGCGCCTCGAGCTTCTTCTCGAGCGTTGGCAGCCACTTGGCGACGAGATGGATGTTTTCAAGCATGACCCAGCCGCCGTTCTTGTACGCGATGTCGAGCTTCTGCTCGGCAATGACCTCCTGGCCCTGCCCGAGTGAGACGTTGTGGAAGTTGCCGTTGTCTTCGGACACGCCCAGCTGCCGGCCCAGGGCCTCGACGTCCTTGACGGGATCGACACCGGGCGAGAGGATAAAGAACACGGGCGTCGCCGGGGCAGACTCTTCGAACGACTTGGCCAGTGGAACGCGCGCGGCCTCGATGAAGCGCTGGCCCATCTTCATGCCGACAAAGTTGCGCACCGCGTACGTCATGCGGTCGGGACGCAGGCAGCGCAGGATGCACATCTTCTGCAGCGGGGTCTTGTTTTTCCACTCCTGTGCTCGGCAGTGCATACCAGCGTCAGCATTTCGATGAGCGAGGTGACCGCAGAGCTCGATCAGTCACGCACCTGCGGCAGCTTCTCGTTCTCGGGACACTCGTTTTCGCAGTACTTTTTCCACTGCTTGGACGAGCCCTCGATGTCCGACGCGAGGGTACGGAAGATCTCGAGATTCGAGAGCGCCTTGATCATGCCCCACGACGGCGTGCTGAGCCACTCGAGCGTGCTGTTGACGCCCATTGCGCGCGGCGCACGCAGCAAAAAGTCGAGCTCGGCGTACTCAATGTCGCCCTGCGCAATCAGGATCTGGAACGTCATCTGCGCCGTGAAGATGAGCTTGTCGCGCTCAAAGAGACCGCGCGTGGTGTAGACAAAGACCATATATGTGATCGAGTCAATGAGCAGCAGCACACGCTCCTTGATATCCTCGCTCGCGTCAGCGCGGTTGATAGCGTTCTTGAAGACGACCTTGTACGCATTGAGCGAGTACTGGTACATGGGGTGGATCTGCCACAGGTCGTTGAGCAGGAAGTAGAGCAGCGACGACCGCGCAGCAACAGGCCGGTACAACTCGCGCGTCTCGTTGATCTTCTTCTCGGTGCGCTTGGCCTCCTCAACCTTTTGCTCAATGTCTGTTGCCGTGCTCTTGGTGATCTCGAGGTTCTCGACCAGAGCCGTGTCACCAAGGAAATTGCCCTGCGCCGCAGAGAGACGGGACAGTAGCGCGTCCTCGAGCTCGGTAAGCTTGATCTTGAACTCGTTCTGCTGCTTGGTCAAATCAGCCTTGGTCTTTTCGAGGTCCGGCCGCTCGATGTTGACGACGTCGGCCAGAAGCTGGTCCTCGAGACCGGCGATGGTGACGGTGAAGTTGATGAGCGTCGTCTGCGCCTGGATCTCAGGCGGATAGTGCGGGTTGGCGAGACGCGTCTGCAGAATGAGCTTGAAGCGCGCGTCGTACTCGACTTCCTTGTCGCCCATCTTGATGTATCGGCCCTTCTTGATCGTCTCGCGGCCAAGAAGCGGATTGAGCACGGGGTCAATGCTCTCGGCAATGTCTTCGATCAGCACCGCGTCGCCCGACGAGACGGCCTTCTCGATGCTGTCGAGATATCCGCGCGCGCCGAGCCGCACGACCTTGAGCCCAGCGCCTTCGCGGTTCTTGATCCATGTGACGCCTTGCAGCTGCGGGTCGATGATGAGCGGCCAGCGCTTGCAGCTCGTGACCATGGTTGCGTTTTCGAGCGAGACTCTGTCCGTTGGCAGGCCCTCGTTGTTCCACTTTGCGATTTCGGCGCTGTTGGTCAGAATGCTCAGCGGGTCGACACCGTCCGAGAGCGGCACGCGGAAGGCGTTGTTCTCGTCGCGCAGGTAACGGAGCCAGTTGTCGTTGAGCAGCTCCTCGCGATAACGCTTGCTGAAGCAGCCGACATATGACACGAACGCGGCCGAGATGAGCACATCGCCGGCCAAAGTCTTCTCCTGCTCCTTGAACTTGCCGACGGCCTCGCTCCAGCGCACCTTCTCTGAGGCTAGGCCGTTGACCAGGCGGTTGGCCAGCACGATCGTCTCTTGTGTGCTCTTGGCCTCCTCCTCGCAGCGGAGCTTGTCTGCCGTCGCCTTCTCGAACTTGGCACGCAGGTCCGCCAGATTGCGGTCGAGCTCGCCAATCTTGGCTTGGATGTCGCGCAGACGCGCCTGCGAGGTCTGCAGCTCGGCGTTGGCTGCCTCGAGCGCCTTGCGCTTAGGTTCGACGTCGCAATACACGTGGTAGTATTTGACAATGTTGACGGCCCAGGCGCACAAGCTGGCGGCGGCAATCGACTTGGAGCGCATGAACTCCTCGTTGAAGTTGGGGTCTTGCAGGTACGGCTGCAGCGCGTCGAGGTTGGACTGGTCGATTGCCTCCTTGTTGAAGTTGATCAGTGACTCGAGGAACGCGTCGACCTTGGCCATCATGTTCTTGGACGCCTTCCAGGAGCGGTCCTTTGCAATCTTGCCCGGCGGGCTCAGGAGCACCATGCACGCGGCCGCGACGTTCTTGACTTCCTCCGAGGGAGAGCCGAACGACTTGAGCTCGGTCAAGTTGGCTTTGTTGAGAGTGTTGAGAGCGTTGGAAGCGGCGGCGAGAGCCGGCTCGGCGGCGCTGAGATCCTTCTCGCAAGCCATCTTCTTCTCGTTGACCTCCTTTGTGATTGCGTCGACCTTCTTCTCCTCCTCGGCGGCGATGGCCTTCTCTTTGTTGACCTTTTCAGTGTCGATGGCGACGCGCTCAATGAGACGGTTGGCCTCCTCATTCTTGGACTTGAGCTCGACTTCCTGGGTTGCGAGCTTGGCCTTGAGGTCGTCGACTTGGCCGGCGGTCGCTTGCAGCTTTGTGAGACCGTTCTCGAGGCGGTCCATGCTTTTGGTAAGCTCGAGCGCCTTCTTCTCGAGCATCTCCTTGTAAAGCGCAATCAGGGCCAGGAACGACTTTGGCGTTGTGTAGTTGTAGCGCTTCTCGTTGAGCAGATACTTGCGCGAGACGGCGTTGACACCCATGTGCGCAAACGACATGAACTTAGTCACGGGCACCTTGAGCGGCTCTGGTACGAGATCGAATGTCGAGATGAAGCGATTTGCGACCGACGTCAGGGCTTCTTCGGGCCACTCCTGGAACCAGTCGATCATGGTGCAGTTGACTATGGCCGGGAACTTGCGGCAGCGAGAGCGCAGCGTGTTGCCCACGGGCGAGAAGCAGAGCACAACCTTGAGGTTCCGCCGCACAAAGCGAATGAAGATTTCCCAGCACACCTCGCGCGTGTCGACCAGGCCTTGCGCCTTGGCCTCGCCGCGCATGGAGTTGATGATGCTCTCGACCTCGTCGTCGGGGAACAGGCCTGGGATGTTGCCCGAGGCGAGCAGGTCGTTGATGAGCACCAGGAACTTTTCGTCGGCAATCTGCGAGTCCGTGAGCAGGAACATGATCTGCATCTTCTTTTGGCCCGTCTTGATGTACAGACTGGCAAGGTCGGTCTTGAGGTCGTTTATCGAGTAGCCCTTGCGCAGCGTGATCTGGAAGACCTCCATCTGCGAGATGAAGGCTGCGAGACGCGAAAGAGACTGCTTGCCCGAGCCACCGACACCGACCAGAAGCGCGTTGCCGCGCGGCGACTCGAGGATGCGGTTGATGCGGCAGATGTGGCTCATGGCGTCCTCAAAGAGCACCAAGTTCATGGCCGCGTTGACTTCCTCGTACTGCATTTGCGCTTCGTCGAGCAGCTTGCGCAGCTGGGCCCACTCCTTGACCTGGCCGTACTTGGGCTCGCCCATGCCGCCGGCAAAGTGCGCAAAGATGTTGGGCTCGGCTTTGAGGCTCGCTTGGTCCATATCCTCAAAGTTCTTCTTCATGATCTCCTCCTGCAGCTTGACGAGGCTCTGGCGGTCGGTCTCGTCAATCATCTTGTCGCCATATGTGCGCGAGGTCTCGTGGATGAAGAGCCGCACGAGCTCGATGGCGTCCTTGACCTTCTCCTTGGTCGAGAACAGGATGCCTTGGAAGATGTTGCTGAGGTCGCGCAGGTTGAAGACATAGTGGAACTTGATGGCCGTTGGCAGGAAGGTCGTGGACACTTTCTTGTGCAGAAGCAGCGCGGCGGTGACGATGCGCTCGGACAGCTTCTGCATCGACGGCGGGAACGACTTGAGATGCCCGTTCAGGATCTGCAAGTAGATGCTCTGCAGCGACTCGACGCCAGGGAAGTTGACCGAGAAGCACGCAAAGTGCCGCTGGAGGCGCGGGTCGATCGTAAACGAGCCGGCCGTTGGGTTCATGCACGCGACGTACTGGCAGTTGTGGATCTCCTTGAGCGTCAGCTTCGCGCGGTCGTACCAGTGGCGGTAGTCGAGGAACTGGCGCAACAGTGTGTGCGGGCTCGCCGTGCCGTACTTGTCGACCTCGGGCATGTTGAGATCGTCGAGGAAGTAGATGATCTTCTTGTTGCCCGGCGGGCCGTAGTTGCGGCCGGCCTTCTTTTCTAGCGGCTTCTCGAGCACAGCCTGCAGCGACCACGCGGTAGTGTAGAAGTTGAAGGGCACGTTGACAATCAAGCGGTCCTCGCCGTACGAGTTGAGCTTGTCCTGCATCAACACCGTCTTGCCGCAACCGGCGTTGCCGATGAGCAGCACGGGCTTGCCGTTGTCAGCGAGCAGGTCCAGGAAGTAGCGGACGCGCGTGGTTTCTTGGGTATGCACGAGCACGGCTTGGAGCGGCATCTCGGGGTCGTACTCGTATACGGGCACGCGGTCAGTCCATGGCAGGAACCGTTTCGTCTCGGTGTCAATGAAGTAGTCAAAGACTGTGCCCGAGGGCGGGAACTTGACGACCTTGAACTCCGAGTTCCACCACTTGCTGAACTCGTTGCGATAGTCGGCCATCTGGTCCTGGAAGACACAGCCGCCAAAGGCCCAGACAGCGGCAAACACAAAGTAGAGCTCGAACCACTCCTTGTCGCACCCCTTTGGCGTGTTGACGGGCGTCAGCAGGCCCTCGAGGATGTTGCACAGCGCCACGACCATCGAGAACTCTTCGACGTTGGCCATCTTGAAGCGGCCCGAGCGGCAAGCCTCAAGACATGGGTTGACGTAGCGGTCAAACAGCACCGACAGGTTGGATCGCTCAGCCGCGTCCTCGCGCTTCTCGAGCCACGACTGG
Source organism: Polyrhizophydium stewartii (assembly GCA_027604665.1). NCBI lineage: Eukaryota > Fungi > Chytridiomycota > Chytridiomycetes > Rhizophydiales > Polyrhizophydium > Polyrhizophydium stewartii. Next base: position 15,892 of record JADGIZ010000169.1, on the reverse strand, counting down.
ACGTAGGGGTTCCAGCCCAGGTCGGTCGTGTTGAGATAGAGGATACCGGCGCGCGAGACCGTTGCCGGTGTCGCGTACTTGAGGTTGCCGATCTCAAACACAAGACGCATGTGGTTCTTGAGCGGAATGCGCTCGTTACTCGCCAGCGTCAGCATCTTGTTGTCGTCCATGACGGTGTTGAGCGACTCGATCCAGTTTGGATCAATGTCGCCGTCGAGAATCATCCACTTGGGGTCGGTTCCCGGCGCGCTGGCCATCTCGCGCATGATGTACGAGAACAAGCCGTCCTTCCACTCGCGCGTCGACGGATTGATGCAGCCAAAGAGATCGTCGGTGCTGACAGCCTTGGGGTTGAGGTCCGACGTCGTGCACTTGCGGCCCATGTTGACATACGTCTTGGACAGCATCTTCCAGATCTGCGATTTGCCTGTTTGAGTGGATTTACAGCAAACAGCATGGTCAGCAGGAGGCGTCGAAACCAGCTGCGTGGGGACGGCTCTTACCGGTGCCCGAGTTGCCGATGATGAAGACGCAGTGGCGCACGGCCATGAGCTCCTCGAGCTGCACCACCTTCAGCACAAAGATGTCTTCTGCCTGCAGTCCGTTCTCGACGGTCGCCTTGCGGATCTCCTCCTCGAGCCGCTCGTTGCGCTTGCGGGGCACCTCGACCTTGGGGAACAGATCGCCAATCAGGCCGTGGAACACTTGCAGGTCGTCGGTGACGATTTTGGGCAGGTTAAAGTCGCGAAGCGCACGCATGAGCACGTGCTCTTCTGGCACGTTGGGGTCCGACCGCTTCAGAGAGCCGGCGACAACGAGCACAGACTTGATGGCGCGCAAGCCCCAGTCGTAGTGGTCCTGCTTCGACAGCAGCTCTCGGTTGAGCTTGTAGAGCGTGTTGAACTTGCGCGCGAGCGAGCTGGCCTCGATGAAGCCCTCGGCCATGAGCATGATTTCGCAAATCAACTCGAGGTTGGGCACGACCATGGAGCATGGCCGGAAGAGCGCCTTGATGTTTTCGGGCAGCTCCGTGCGGCCGGCATAGCCAGGGTTCATGGTGATGAACTCGCCGACGGTTCGCACGAGGCCAATCTCCTCGCCCTGGAAGATGAAGCGCTTCTTGCGCGCACGCAGTGCGTCCTGGATGGACTTGACCTGTGTGGCCACGACAGAAAGCACTTCGACTGAGATGCGGTTGAACTCGTCGAAGCATCCCCATGTGCCCGACTGAGCCAGACCCTTGAAGATGTTGCCGATAGACTTGTAGTCCATCTGCTCTGAGCAGTTGAACACATACACGGCAATGGCAAGCGCCTTGCCCAGATCCTTGACCGTCTCGGTGTTGTGCGTCACGGTATAGTCCTCGAGCAGGCAGCGGCCGTCGCGGCCGTCGAGCGAGAAGCCAAAGTAGTCGTCGACTCCAACACACTCGATCGTGAAGCCAAAGCACGAGTCGGCGCCGCGTGCGCTCGATGCCAGCTCAGCGACGGCGCGGCGCTTATCGTCGGCCACAATGTGCTCGGCAACAGCCGTGAGGCCCGCGCCGCGAACCGCGATGGATGCGTGCTCGTGCGACTTTCCGACGACGAGGCCGAGGCCGCGAGCCAGGCTTGCTGCATCAGTCAGGATGCCTGCCGATGCAGATGTGATCGTGCAGCCGCCGTCCTCGCCAATGCTTCCGCTGCGGTCGACAAGTCCAGCCAGCAGCGCGCGGCGTACCGTCGGGCACTCGGTCATCAGCTCGTGCGGGATGTGCGTGGCCTGGGCCAGCCAGTACGACCCGATCAATGCCGAGAATGCCGACCCGCACTTCCCCGGCACACCCTCGCCGAGCATCGCCGCGATGCGTTCAAACTCCGAGTGAACTTGCTCGCAAATCTCGACGCGGCCGGAACCAGTGCTCAGCGCCAGCCATGCGCCGATGGCCCATGCAATCTGGGCGACCATGGCGAACGACGCCTCTGGGCCGCGCATCTCACTGATCCTCGCAGCGAGCGAGACGGCTGGCGACGGCCATTCGATCAGCGGCGGTTGGAACATGGCCATCGACTGCCGCAGCGACTCGTCCTTGATAGCAAGGTAATCGACGACGGTGCACTCGAACACGAGTGGCTGCCACTCGGTGCGCACAAGCTCGTCGATGAAAGCCTCGGCATCGTTGCGGGTCGAGAATGCTCCGCCAACAAGATCCGCACACGGGATCTGCGAGACGGCACTCGTGCCAGGCCGCGTCGTCCACGTCTTGACGAAGTAGCGGCCGCCGGCGGCAACAACGGTTGGCTTGGCGTTGAGCTGCAGCACGAGGATGTGCGGGCCGTTGCAGGTCCACGAGATGCGGGCATCGTCGGTCGCCGTGACGCGGTACATGGCCTCGGTGCCGCGCGTGATGGAGCCGGGCCGCACGGTGCGCGGCTGCGAGTCCGGTCCCATGAGCACGTCGCCCTCGCAGATCTCCTCGACCGCCTTGGCCGTGCCGTCGAGCATGACCAGCCGCGTGCCGCGGCCCCAGCATTTGCCCGTTCCTGGATCGGTGGTCAGCTCAAAAGCGTTGGCAAGCACGCAGCCGACGCATCAGCTCACCAGCGGGACCGGCGGGGGCACCACCCATGATCAAATGCAACGCTTGAGTCAGCGTGATGTAGCAACGATCAGTCAGGGCAGTGATCACGAGGCGCGGAGTGTTTCTGCAGAGTAATATTAGCAGAAGCCACTTTGACTGTGCGGCTCGCAGAGCATGCTCACCCAAGGTACTCGTAGTTGTAGCGGAAGCCAGCATCGCAGATGTTGACAAAGCAGTCGTTCTGATCCACATCGTCCCAGCGCAGACGCAGCTGCGACTGCCAACTGAAGCACTGGGCATTCTCGGCCTTTTCAGCAATGAGCTTGGCGACAATGTCGCGCGCGTGCACGTCGAGCGTGCAGACGGTCATGATCATTTGGCGGTGGCCACGCGTGAGCTCGCCTTGGATGAGCCCGATCAGCGCTGTGAGCTGGTTGACTTGCTTCTTGTAGTAGTCCTTGAGCGAGTTCTCGTAGCCCTCCTCGAGGCGGCTGAACGCGACGTTGACTTCGGTCGTCCACCAGATCTGGGTGCCTGCGAGCGTGATCTGCGCCGGATGGTCAAAGATCCACTGCTCACGCGGCTTCTCTTCGTACGACGCGACGGCCTCTCCAAGCAGGTGCCTGAGAGTCGAGCACATGCTGTCGACGAGCCTGTTGAGCCACGTCTCGACGGGACCCGTGCACTGGCATTTTTCGACAAACGGAACATATTCGTCCTCGCGCGAGTACATGCCGATGGCAGTCTTTGTGAGCTCGCCGGACGGCGACTTTTGGAACTCGAGCCGCGAGATTGAGTCAAAGAGCTTGGGCAGGTGGATCGCGACTGCATCTGGCATGTTTCCCTTTGCCAGGATGTCCAGCAAGTCCGATGCAGACACAAAGTAGAAGCGCGGGAAGGCAAGGCGCTTAGTTTCCAGGTACTCTGCCAGCGACTTCTCGCAAAGTGCGAGTTGGCCTTCGAGGTGCTCGAGCTTCTCGAACAGGCCCTCCTTGGTGCACGCCTTGACGCAGTTGGGTGTGTTCTGTGCCTCGTTCATGAGCGCCTTGTAGCTCGCGTCGATGCCGTCGAAGCGCCGCGAGTCCTCTGGAAGCTGCGCGCGGATATCTTCGGAACCAAGGAAGATGTTTTCGAGATGCGACCACGTCTGCTGCACTTCGAGCCACAGCGTAATGACTGTGTCGACGGTTGAGAGCGCAATCTGCCACTTGGTGATCTGCTCCTCAAAGTGCGCGACGTACTTGGAGGTCATCATGTTCTGAAGCATGACCTGGTTGTCCTCGAGCGTCTCGATGAGCTCCTCGGACGAGCGCAGAAGTGGCGTCTTGGTCGACTCGTGGATCTCGTACGTGAACTCCATTGCCGACCACGTCTTGTCGAGATCGTTCAGGACCTTCTCCATCGCGAGCTCCTTTGTGGCGCGGTCGACAATGACCTTGACGTCGTCCTCGTATTTGTGCAGCTGCAAACTCAGCAGGTCTTGAAATTTCATGTCCTTGGTGAGCACAAACGTGACGCCGGTCGTCTTCATGAGCTGCTTCCAGTGACGATCGCGGATTGCGTTGCTGCGCAGCTCGCCGACGGCGCGCAAGCTGGTGATCATGTCCTTGACCATCTGGTCGAGGCCAGCGTACGCGTCCCAGCCCTTGATCTCCTTGTCCATCCTACGCAGCTCCTTGGACAAATCGCGGCACCTGTTCTCCATCGAGTCGGTGTCGATCTCGGTCCAGAGCGTCGTGCGCCACTGGCCAAACATATACGTCACGAGCGACACGAGGTCCCAGATGCTCTTGAGCATACCAATGTCGCGGCGGCAGTCGGCGAGCTGGCGGTACGTGGGAACGTTGAGCTCAAAGAGCTCGCACGACTTCTTGAGCGAGGTGGCCTCGGTCTCCATGGCCAGCACGTCAAAGTGCGCGGCGTCAATGAGCTCGTATGCGCGGTTTGGCCCAATCTCGAACTTGAAGGGGGCCTTCTTGCGGAACTCCTCGCGGAAGTTGTGGTTCTTCATCTCGAATCGGTTGCACTTTTGCTGCAGGACATCGACCTCCTTGGCCTGCAGCGGCGCAACGTGGTCCTTGATCGAAACAGACAGCTTCTTGACCTCGGACCACTCTTCGGGCAGATCGTTGAGCAGCTTGTGGATCTCCTCGGGGAGCTCGACGCCAAACTGGCGGAGCAGATTGACGGTCTTGCGCAGCGGCTCGAACATCTTGTCGATGCTTGCCGTGCGGTGCTTGATCGCGTGCAAAAGACCCATGGCCGCGACGAGACCGTCGTAGTCGCCCTCCTCGATCTTGCCCTGCAGGCCCTTTTTGTTGAGCTTGACGAATCGGTTGAGCTCGTTGAGCATGTTGACCGTGTCGTCAGAGAGGTGCTTGGTGAGTGTGTAGCTCCACTTCTTGACGACGACGTTGAGCGACTGCTTGAGCGGCCGCGCGTCGATGCGGAACCAGCCCTCGAATATGACCTCGGGGTCGAGTGCCATGACGGTCTTGTGGATGCCCTCGAACTTGCGGATCTCGGTCTCAAACTTCTCGAGCTGGATGGGCTGCTCCTCCTCGGCCTGCGCGGCGGCGTCGCCCTCAGCATCGGTCGTCTCGGCGGGCTGCAGGAATTGCTTCATGTACTCTTGGCGGTTCTCGGTCCACAGGTACGTGTACTGGTCATAGCCCTCCTTGTACTGCGCGCAGCTCTCGATGATGTTGCGCACGTGCTCGATGATTGAAACACGCATGTTGTCGAGCGTCTCGTCTTGGCGCATCTCGCCCAGATAGGTGTCGTTTTCGGTGCTCAGGAGGCCTAGCGCCTTGCCGGACTCGCTGGCGCCTTCGAGGAGCTCGCCGGACTCTTCTCCCGCGGCTGTTGTGGCCGCAGCGTCGCCCTCGACCTTTGCGGGGGCAGCAGGCGTCGGCGGCTTCTCGACCGGCGCGACACGCGGCATGAGCGACGACACGTCGTAGATATCCTCAATCAACGACTCGATGATCGACATGAGGCCTTCGGGCGAGTCTGAGCCAAGAAAGAGAGTAGCAGTGGACACGTTAACATTTACGCTTCTTCCAGCTGAGTGCCAGCGCCACGCACCTTCATCCATGCTCGGCGTGAACACGAGCATCTCGTTTTCGAGCTCGAGTTTGGCCTCGAGCAGCGGGCCGATCTCGGCAGCGCGGTCGCTCTCCATGTTCTGCAAAATGTACTCCATGCTCGACTTGACAGTGGTCCAGAAGCCCTTTTGTACAATCATGTCGACATGCTTGCGGTATCGCGACCACTGCTCGGTCTCGGGCGCCGCCTCGACCAGCTGACGTGTCTGCTCGACGAGGTTGAGGATTGTCTGTCCGTCCTTGCGGATGACCTCGTTGGCGGTGTTGAGCTTTGCCTCCTTCTCTTCGAGGTTGAGGAGCTTCTTGCCGTCCTTGCGCTCGATCAGCGGGTTGGCCGACCACTGTTTGAGGATCTTTGTGATCTGGTTGAGGTTGTTCTTCATGATTTGCAGGACAGACGAAAGGTTTCCGACCGTGCCAGAGATCTCGGCGATGTACGTGTCGATGCTCTCGGACTTCCAGTTGAGGGATGTCACGCCCTGCTCGATCTGTGCGTCGATCTGCTGAATCTTGTCCTCAATGAGCGGCCGCTCGACGTCGAGAACGCCCGTGCGGATGCCGTTGTACATGTTGGCAATGTTCTCGAGCGAGAATATGTACTTGCGGAAGGTTTCGGCCTTGGCGTAGATGTCGACGGCGGCAGGCGGCGGCTGCACGCTGAGCGCACCAAAGTACTTGACTTCGCGCAGGAGTGCGACGACCTTGGGGTCAAAGTTGACCTTGAGCAGGTTCGCTTCGCGGATCAGCACAGGCTTGTTCAGGTTGGCCTCTGACTCGTCGATGATGTTGTCTTTCCACTTGTTGAAGATGCCCTGCTCGTAGGCGTCGAGAGCGGCCAAGAGCTCGTTGTACTTGTTCTTGACCGTGCTCGCCTCGTCCGTGTTCATGACCGAGTGATTGAGCTGCAAGATGATACAGCACAAGCTGTCAGCATGACGCAGGCTCGGCCAGCACAGTTCCCCGCGCCAGACCACTAGACGCACCGTCTTGAGTTTCTCCATGGCCTTGGTGATGCGGTCCTTGAGCTCGTGGATCCAAGCGACGGCGCCTGTGACTGGCGCCATGTTGTAGTGGATCGGCGGCGCATCCTTGTAGCGCAGAAATATGACGGATACATCATCGAGGTCTTGCGAGTACATCGAGAGCAGCTCAAAGTACTTTTGCTCAAAGTCCTTTTGGATGTTGCTGCGGTTGAGCAGGCCAGAGAACGACTCGAGGAGGCGGAAGCACGAGTAGAGGCCGGAGCAGTCATCAAACGCTTGACACAGAATCGTGCTTTGCGATGAAGATGCGTCAGTGCAACGTGCTTGGTCGACGGATTATCGCCACTCTCGGCTCACCCAATGCGGCGATCGAGGTCAGTGATCTTTTCGTGGAACTTGCCGCGGTCCACATTGAAGTCGGGCAGTGCAATGTCCAAAACGTCGTACTTGAGCTTGCCAAAGACGCTCAGCGCCGCGACAAACTCGGTGAAGATCTGCGCCACCTGCGAGCTGAGGATCTTGCCCTGTTCGGTTGGACAGCCGAGGGCAGATTGCAGTGGGTCAGCTGGGGACATGAGCAAACGAAAGGAGAACCAAGAATGCCCGAACCTTGGTGCCACCAATTTCGATCTTCTCGAGGCGGTTGAACTCGATGATGATTTCAAAGAGCTCGAGGATCTGTTGCACCCGGACGAGGAACTTGTCGAGACGGCCAAAAATCATCCGCGAGTCAAAGTTCCACGGCCGAGAGGACTCTGCCGTCGAGGTCTTGTATTCAAAGTACGTTGTCTTGAATGAGTCGCAGATGCGAAGCACAAGTCGCAGGCGCTCTGCGGCCTCCTCGGGCTCAGCGGCGAAGATCTCGGCGGGCTGTATAAAGGTGCGAGCTTGGTCGATGATGTCGTTGCAGATCTCCTGGATGACGACGGTGAGGCGGTTGGGCGTGTTGTAGTGCTTGGACGACTTCCAGATCATGAGCAGCGTGTGCATCAGCCCCGGGAAGATCTGCGAGAGCTCCGCTAGCTCGCTCGCGCCGGCAAGACGCTCGACTTGCGGCCGAAGGGCCTTGAGGTATGTGTTGATGTCGCTCGCCTCCTCGAGGGCTGTTCCCCAATCAATGCGAGCACGTGCGGAGCATGCGTCAGCAGTTTAAACACAGACGGTGGGCAAAGCGTGGAGAGTAGGTCGAATGCGCACCGAAAACGACCTCATCAAAAATGAGCTGGAACGCCGGGTAATACGTGCTCTTGCTCGCTTGGAGCACCTTGGCGATCTTCTGGATCTTTTCGTCGGTGAGCTGCTGGTGGATCGACTTGAGATTGGCAGCCTTGGCGGCCCAAAAGTCAATCTCGACGATGGGACCCGGGTTGAGGCCCTCGTCAAGCGGCGCGGATGAGCTGCTCTTAATGACCTCCTTGATCTGGTGCGTCCAGTCAATGACGGCCGACTCGAGGGTATGCAGGATGCTCTTGTCGCTCTCGGTCAGGACACGCGCGCCGTGCGGCAGAGGCAGCATTGTCTTGCCCTGCAGTCGAGCAAGCCGGAGTCGGGAGTCAGCAGAGGTCAGCGCAGTCCGCACGACCAGGGACACGCACCTTGGATTTGCCCGAGATCACATAGACGGCACCGTTGAGCTGGTGGAAGTGGCGCAGCACGTCGCTGGCGACAACCTCGGGCCAGGACTCGAGGTTCTTTGGGTTGGTGAGCAGCGGCAGGTAGACCTCCTCCAGTACGGTGGAGAGGAACTCGAGTGGGTTCGCGGACAAGTCGCCAAGGATGAGCTCCTGGTCGAGCTTCTCGGTGATTTGCGCGCCGGGGCGTTTCTTGGTGAAGTAGATGGCCTTGCGCTTGAGCTGCGACGGGAAATTAACTGCGGGCAGTAGCTCCTCCTTCTGCGTGAGGTAGAAGAGGATCGTGGTGAAGTCCTTGTCGAGGAACTGGTAGATGATCTCGCTGCAGTCGGCGGTGCGGACAGTCGTCAGTCGGTGTCTGGTGACGTGGCCAGCGTGGCCGAGCGCGGTCGACTCTGCATTTGCGACAATGCGCGGCCGGCGGACACGATGGCATCGCGCGCATCGCGTTGTTGTCTGGATCGCCTCGGCCGCCAGACGGACCAGCATGCGACCCGGCATCGGGGCGGGCGAGGAGGTCGCCAACGCCGCCCCTAACCAACACGCGCACCGCCGCACACGAGGCCACCACCGCCGCGCATGCAGAACACAAAGGCGCTCGCCACTCACACGTTCTCGCCGACCGAGATGAGCTTCTTCCACTTGTCGTTCTTGATCTTGAGGCTGCTGCAGACCCGCTCCTCGAACCACTGGACGCGCGCATCGACCGGCACAACGGCGGGCGCGCCGTCGTCGCCGTCGCCCTCCTTGTCCTTCTTGCCCTTCTTGGGCTCGTCGTCCTTCTTGTCCTCGGGCATGGCGGAGTGCTTGCTTGCGCGGTGTCGGCGGCTGCGTCGCGCGCGGGTGCGGGCGGGTGGTGCGACGCGAGATGCCCGCCCGCCCGCCGAGAAAGCGCGCGTCCTGAGGACGGCCGAATGCCCTCGCCGACAGCGACCAGCCGACCCCCCACCCCGGCCATGGACGTCACGCGCGGCAACTTCGAGCAGCTGCTGGGCACCGTGCGCGAGGCCATCCAGGCGGCTGACTTTGTTGCCTTTGATACCGAGTTCACCGGTGCGGGCCGCTCTGCCGCCTCGCCCCCAGCACGCTCCGCTGACGCCCCACAGGCCTTGGCATCACGGACGGCGAACAACTCGACCTGCTCGACACGGCGCAGGAGCGGTACGCCAAGCGGCGCTGCTCGGCGCTCCAGTTCCAGCCCATCCAGGTTGGCATATGCGCCTTCCAGTGGGACGACGAGGTCGAGCTGTTCGTCGCACGCCCATTCAACTTCTTTGTGTTCCCGCGCACTGGCAGCAAGGCCCTTGGCCTCGAGCGCACCTTCACAGTGCAGGCCTCGTCGCTCGAGTTCCTGGCCTCGAACAACTTTGACTTCAACCGCTGGGTCGTGCATGGTGCGTCTGTCGTGCTGGCGTGCCGCTGCATGCGCCTCGTCCCGCGTCCGCCGCCTGGGCCGTGTGCTCAAGCCCCCACTGTCGCAGGCGTCCCCTTTGTCAGCCAAGCCGATGCGTCGGCCATCAGGAAGCGCATTGAGGCAATGGACGACTCCGACATCGTCATTGACGAGCGCAACCAGCCCTTTGTGGATTCTGCCATGTGCGTTCTGGCTTGCGTCAGCTGCCAGGTTGGCGCCGAGCTGACCTGTGCCCGCGTCTTTCAGAGCCGGCGTCAAGGAGTGGCTGCAGAACTCGTCGTCCGAGATGCTTTCAGTCTCGACGCCGACGAGCTACCACAAGCGTTTGATCCACCAGGAGGTCAAAAAGCAGTGCGTTGGTCGGAATGTCAGGAAATCTTTCGATGTTCCGCCAGTCTGCTCACCTCGTGTTCTTTCCAGATTCAACGGCTTCCTATCGACCGAGAGCACCCGCACCTCTGTCGACGTTCGCCGTATGACCACCGAAGAAAAGGAAAAGAAGGAGAGCCGCAGCGCAATCATGCTGGTGCGCCGTGCCGCTCGAGCATCTCGCCAACTGCGTTCGCGCTGCTGACAGTTTGCCGTGTCGGCCCAGGTCGAGCTCGAGTCCATGATCGGCTTCCGCAGGGTCATGGACATCCTCGCTGATGCCAAGAAGCCTATTGTTGGCCACAATATGTTCCTAGGCACGCTCGCGCTCAAATCTCTCCTGATGATAATTGCCACTGACGCCTGGCCGCGCAGATCTGTGCCATGTTTTCAACCGCTTTTTCAAGCCCCTCCCCGAGTCGTTTGCAGACTTCAAGAGCAGCTTGCTCAGCAACTTCCCGACGTGAGTGGTGCAGCTTCGGGTGCTTGTTAATTCCAGTGTGCTGAAACCACGACATGTGCAGCATCTTCGACACAAAATATGTCGCTGCGGCGCACACTGATCTCACGGTATGTCTGGTCATAGCAGCCGCTTGGCTGCAACCGATCTTGCTTCTGACACCTGTATAGAGCAAAATCCCCAGCACGCTGCTGGGCGAAATGCACACAACCGTGACGCAGGAACCCTTCAAGCACCCTGTCATCCGTGAGTCGCATACGCTTTCTCGTTGAAACACGTCCACCTGCGCGCAAGCATCTGACACAATTCGACACAGGCCTTGCGCCAGGATACGAGCGCTACGATGGCACCGGAGTGCAGCTGCACGAGGCCGGATACGATGCATACATCACCGGAATCTCGTTCCTGCGAATGATCTCCTTTGTCGCCGAAAAGCCGCTGGCGGGGCCGATCAACTGGTCCGATGCATTCGTCAGTCGCTGCGCCAACAAGATCAACGCCATGCGCTCCGACTATGAGTTTTTCGATCTGGCTGGGGAAGACAGTGCGTTTGTGCTTATGTGGGATTCTATCGCGCTGCCCTTGATTTGCTAATGAGCGAGTATGAACGCAGAACTGCCCGACCGCTCCAACGTCTTCTTGCTGACCGACTTCCCGTCAAAGTGGAGATCATCGGACATTCTAGCGCGCTTCAAGGATCTTGGATCGATGACGATCAAGTGGATCAACAGCACGTCGTGCCTCCTCATCCTGCGGGACTTCAAGATGGTGACGCTTGCATCAAAGTACGCGGGCCGCACCAAGCTGGACTTCAAGCTTGTGCCGTGGACTGGCAGCGATGTCGAATTCCAAGCGGCGGCAGGGCCGTCGGGCACAACCGCAAGCACAGCCCAAAAGCCTGCACAGGCTCCTGTGCGGGTTGTGAGCCGAGTCACTCAGACCGTCTATGATTCGTCGCCGCTGGAGTACTGCGCAAATGGTCTGTCACATATCGAGTATTTCCGTTTCTTGCGACGCCCTGCTGACGCTCAGCGCTCGGCAGTGGACGGCGACTATGAGGAGACGGTCGACACCGACGAAAGCGCCGAGCACGAACCTGGCGCCATGGACCACAACTTTGATGCTGACGTGGCTCAGTCCAGGATGCCTGCAAAGCGTCGCCGTGCAACGTTTGAGGTGGTTACTCAGCGCCCCGCGAAAGTCCGCCGTGGAGCCGAGACCGCGCGCAAGCCCAAGCAGCGAGATACTTGGAGACGCCTTGTGCCAAAGCCCAAGAAGGAGGATAACCCGTCTTGCAGCCTAATGTGATGCGCGAATCGGCATGGCCACAATGGCTCTTATCCAGCTGATCGCGCTGACGACTTTGTGCCCTTTGTTTTGTGCGGAATCTCCCCGTTTGTCCTCGTGTGACCTTTTGAAATGGCGATCGACTACTAAACATTCGAGCTTTTTTTCTAGCGACTGAAATGATTGTTTTATGGGCCGCGTACTCATTCTGAGATTCGCAGTCGATGTGCTTCGGAGGAGAGCAAGCGGTTTTGAATGTGGCATGGTCATCAGTGCGGAGGCTTGAGAGTGACGCTGGCACCGTTCGACTCTGACGGCGGCATGAAGATGACCTTGCTTCCGGATGTCTTCGCCATTGAGAGCAGCGTCTCGAGATATCGGATCTGCATCGCCGCAGGACTGCACGTTCTCGCTTGTCAGACACCGCTTTGCCCTCACACAGCCTGTTCGCCCACTCGGGACTCAGAGCAGCGAACACCACACACGGAACACAAAACTCACGTGTTCAGGATGTCCGATGCCTCGCGCATCAGCCTGGCCGCGTCGACTGTGCAGTGAAGAGACGGAGGCTGTCAGCGTGTGCTCGACACTCGATTACCTGCATCGGGCACCATGGCCCATCTCAGACCACCGACGCACCTTCAGCCTGCGCCGCAATGACCTTGGACTCTCCAATGCGCTTCTGCTTGGCCGCCGCCGACAGCGACTCTTGCAGCTCGCGCGTGAACTGCAGATCCTTGATCAGGATGCTCTCGATCTTGACGCCCCACGACTGCGCGGCCGGCGAGATGATTGCCTGGATCTCGTTTGCAATCGACTCGCGGTGCTCGATGCTGTCTTGCAGCGTGCGCGCACCGAGAATCATGCGCATCGTCGTCATGGTGCGCTCGATCAGCGCGCGGCGCACGTCCTGCACGAGGTACGTGGCGATGTAGGGATCCACGACATGCCAGTACAGCACAGAGTCGAGATCGACGCTGACATTGTCCTTGGTCATGATCTGCTGGCGCGGCACGTCCTCTGTCGCAACGAGTGTCAACGCATGTGTGAGCGAGAGTCGGCGCGCAGTTGGATCGACTTGGCAGCCACGGCCACGCGATGTCGAGCCAATGCGGCAGCCAAACCTCTGCAGCAAGCACACGCACCAATCTGGATCTTGATGTCGACCGAACGCAGATCTTCTGAGCACACGTTGACAAAGTACAGTCCTGGGTCCACAGACCGATAGAACTTGCCGAAGCGTGACAGCAGCCCGACGTTGCCTTGCGGCACGATGCGGTATGGGCTGCGTTGGCGGCGCGAGTGAGACCAATCGAGCCGGGACGCCGCAGTCACCCGTGGGCAGATGCAGCGACCAACCGCCAGCGCCGCATGAGCGATATCACGCGGTTGTCGATCGGCATGGCGAGTTGGGATCGAGATCAGGCGAGGCAGGAGCGGCAGCGACAACAACGCGTCAATCCAAGACATCGTCGCGCGACAGACAACATGCGCGACAGACACGCTCAGGCCGCAGCGTGCCGCGGCGACGAGCAAGAGTGCGAGGCACACGCGCGGCGAGCATCCATGCAACGTCAGGCACGCACTTCCAGCAGCAGAAGGGAAGGCAAGGCACGCTGCCGAGGCCGCCCATGACGGCGCCGAGAAGACGCATGACGACCTCGTATGCGGGATGCTCCGACGGCGGCAGCGGCACCTCGCGGGCAAACGACTGCTGTTGCGTCGTTGGAGGAGGCATTTGCTGCGGTTGGGACATGACATATCCCTGCTGGGGTGGGTATGGTGGGGAGCTGTACGGCATGGCGCTGCTTGACGCCATGCCGTTGTTGTACATGTCCCCAACCTGCCCTTGGTTCGTCTTTGACAAAGCTTCTTTGGAAGAGGGGGGAAAAGATTACACGTCTATTATTGGATGGATGCGATCTTCGATGACCCTCAGGGGAGCCAGATTACATGGAGTCAAGGAGGGCTGCCTCTTTAGCTGTCATTGCACCCTTGCCTTTTGAAATCGTGCCCGACTCTGACGGCGGCATGAAGATGACCTTGCTCTCAGCCGTTTTCGCCATGGCAAGAAGCGTCTCGAGATATCGGATCTGCATCGCCGCAGGACTGCACGTTCTCGCTTGTCAGACACCGCTTTGCCTTCACACAGTCTGTCGCCCACTCGGGACTCCGAGCAGCGAACATCACACACGGAACACAAAACTCACGTGTTCAGGATGTCCGATGCCTCGCGCATCAGCTTGGCCGCGTCGACTGTGCAGCGTAGAGACGGAGGCTGTCAGCATGTGCTCGACACTCGATTGCCTGAATCGAGCTCCATGCCCCATCGCAGACCACCAACGCACCCTCAGCCTGCGCCGCAATGACCTTGGACTCGCCAATGCGCTTCTGCTTGGCCGCCGCCGACAGCGACTCTTGCAGCTCGCGCGTGAACTGCAGATCCTTGATCAGGATACTCTCGATCTTGACACCCCACGACTGCGCGGCCGGCGAGATGATTGCCTGGATCTCGTTTGCAATCGACTCGCGGTGCTCGATGCTGTCTTGCAGCGTGCGCGCACCGAGAATCATGCGCATCGTCGTCATTGTGCGCTCGATCAGCGCGCGGCGCACGTCCTGCACGAGGTACGTGGCGATGTAGGGATCCACGGCATGCCAGTACAGCACAGAGTCGAGATCAACGCTGACATTGTCCTTGGTCATGATCTGCTGGCGCGGCACGTCCTCTGTCGCAACGAGTGTCAACGCATGTGTGAGCGAGAGTCGGCGCGCAGTTGGATCGACTTGGCAGCCACGGCCACGCGATGTCGAGCCAATGCGGCAGCCAAACCTCTGCAGCAGGCACACGCACCAATCTGGATCTTGATGTCGACCGAGCGCAGATCTTCTGAGCACACGTTGACAAAGTACAGTCCTGGGTCCACAGACCGATAGAACTTGCCGAAGCGTGACAGCAACCCGACGTTGCCTTGCGGCACGATGCGGTATGGGCTGCGTCGGCGGCACGAGTGAGGCCAATCGAGCCGGGACGCCGCAGTCACCCGTGGGCAGATGCAGCGACCAACCGCCAGCGCCGCATGAGCGATATCACGCGGTTGTCGATCGGCATGGCGAGTTGGGATCGAGATCAGGCGAGGCAGGAACGGCAGCGACAACAACGCGTCAATCCAAGACATCGTCGCGCGACAGACAACATGCGCGACAGGCACGCTCAGGCCGCAGCGTGCCGCGGCGACGGGCAAGAGTCTGAGGCACATTCGCGGCGAGCATCCATGCAGCGTCAGGCACGCACTTCCAGCAGCAGAAGGGAAGGCAAGGCACGCTGCCGAGGCCGCCCATGACGGCGCCGAGAAGACGCATGACGACCTCGTATGCGGGATGCTCCGACGGCGGCAGCGGCACCTCGCGGGCGAACGACTGCTGTTGCGTCGTTGGAGGTGGTACGGCCTGCGGTTGCATGGCATATACTTTGGCTGAGTCGCGGCCCCCAATGAGCAGCTGATCCGAGGCTCCGAGAGGCTGCATGCTCGAGTTGCTGGAGGATTGGTCAAGTGGCGAAGGCAAATTAGATGTGTCCAAGAAGCGCTGCTGAGAGCCCTGAGTGGTTGTGCGAGGAGCTGGTGCTGGCGCAGCAAAGATATCCTCGGAGAGTGGTTGACCAGGCAAGGACTGCTGCATTATTTCTGCGCCAAAAGCTCGGAGTCGTTGCTCGAGACCTGGAAAGCGATGTGGTCAACAGCGGTAAGCATTTGAAATGAATCGGTGCGGAAAAGCTACGATTGAGCACTCGCGCCAAGACCGAAGCGGTTATCATAAATAGCCGTCTCCGGCACATTGCGGTGCTCGACGGCAACTTTGAGCTTGCGCCAGGCTTCAGCAGCCCGCCCACGTCCGACTACAAAGAGTACCACAGATACATCGACGACAACCTGCCACCAGAGTTGCCGTACCTCTACGGCCTGCATCCAAATGCCGAGATCGGCGTGCTGACCAAGATGGCCGACAAGCTGTTCAAGACCATCCTCGAGATGCAGCCGCGCGACACGGCCGGCGGCACGGCGTCGTCCAAGGAAGAGAA
>JADGIZ010000168.1:0-21723 GCA_027604665.1 Polyrhizophydium stewartii | reverse complement strand
CACATGCTCTGGGCCATGCGCAGCGCGGACCAGTCGCGCGGCAGCGGGCCCGACAGGCCCTTGGACGTCATGTCGCTGCGGGTGGGGGCGTCAGCGGCGCACGGGTCGCAGGTGACGCCGAGGTCGGCGTTGCAACACATGGTCGCGTTGAGGCCGCGCAGCCCGAGCTGCGCAAGCACCGCGCACTGCTCCGCGAGCGTCGGCAGCGACATCCGCAGTGGGGGGAGGGCAAAAGTCGCCCGCCGGCGCGTCGCCGCGTCATCGCCCCGCGCTTCATTGGCCCCCCTCCAGCAGCTCCATCTGCACCTCGTCGGCCCCCGCGCCTGCTCCAGCGCCCGCGCCCGTCCGGCGCCGCCCCGCTGCCCACACGTCCGGCACAAGCTGCGGCCGCGACACAAACTCGTCGCTGTACGTGTCCATCAGCCGCACGGCCGCAAGCGCCATCGCGAGCGCCACGGCAAGGCACCACGCCGTCGTGGCCGTCGTCTGCGGCATCACAAGCGCGAACACCGCCACGAAGCCCGCCAGGATCAGCAACATTGGGATCTGCACACAGTCGTCGTCAGCGCAAACCCGGCATGCCGCAACCCCCTTGGCCGGACAAGTCCCGCAGCAGTGGCCCACCAGAATCGTCCGCGGCGTCACAAGCTGATTGGCAAACGGAGACTCGCGCGACGGATCCACCTGGTAGCGCCCAACAAACAGATCGATCGCATCCTGCCGGAACCCGTCCAAGAAGTTGTTCTTGACATACCGCATCATCGTGTTGGCAAAGTCCTGCAGCGCGCCACCCGTGCTGCGCTTGCCCGTGCGCGTAAAGTCCGTCTTGAGTGCGCCGGTGCTCGAGTACTGCACGCTGATCGCGTCGGCATTGTCGGCCCATACGTTTTTGAAGATGCGCTCCAAGTCTGCAATATCGCTGATCTGCTCTGTTTCTGCAAACAGCCCGAGGTCACGGAGCTGCCGTTCAAGCATCCGCCGCCCAAGCACGCTCTGCACCACGTTTGTGCGGTCCAGGCAGTCTATGCAATTGGTCCGCACGGAAGAAACCTGCTCCTTGACCAGCGCATTGCGTGCATCGACCGCGCAGTATCCCTGCTCGTCAAGGTCTTCCTTGATCGCGCTGACCAGAATCGAGATGCGATCCCATCGCATGTTGCGGCAGTGCTCGTGGAAGTCAAAGTGGATGAATCTGGTGCCCCAATGTGTGTCAGTGTAAGCCACCAGCCACGCTCAACATCACGGTGCCATTGCGATTCAGGCGTACCTCAGCCGCTCGTCTTTGAGATCAAGCACCTGGCGCGCAAACGCAACGCCTAGCGGCCCCTCGTAGCCCTGTTTGTTGATCAGATTCACGACAATCTGCTGACCATAGAGCTTAAACTGCTCGTAAAAGTGATTCCGGAACGCGGTCGACTGGGACGCGGCATGTCAGCAAGTTTCGTTGATGCCGGCGCTCCCTGTCAGCGCCGCTGACCGTCGACGGCTTGTTCTCGATCACAAGCCTGGGTGGGTAACGGACGCCAACGAGCTGCCTCCAAAAGAGCGGAATCGATCCGCGTGTCTGGACATACGATGCGCGCAAACCCGCGCCCTCGACCTCGACAATCTGCTCGGTCTCGACAAAATTGGACACATGGCCTCGCTCGTCGATGCCGCGGGAATGGTAGCGGGTGCCCGCGCGATACTGGCTGCGGCGGGATACAAGAGCAAACGAAATAGGCCGCGCGTGCACAGACAGGTTGGTGATGGACACGACTGCGCGCGATTTTCGACACTCAGCTTAGACCAAAAGCAGCCGAATGTCCCAGTCGCACTCACAGCCGCATATGATGGGCAAGATAAACCTGCTGAGCTGGTGCGGCCAAGTACATCAATCCAGCCGATTCGCAATGCATCAACACCAGTTGTGGCAAGCGCATTCCGTCCGGCAAAGCGAGACGCACGTTGTTGCGCACTGGGTCGCGCTGCGTGATCGAAATCAGTGGGGACTGCAGGAACCTGTTCCAGAAGAAGCGTTCGTCGGCCTGGATTGAGTGCATCGCAGGCGATAGTGGATGGCGATGCTGGTCAGCGTCCCAGAGAGCGCTGGCCCGCGCCAGCAACCGACAGCCATGATATTCGCCGCACCCGCTGCCACATGGGCAGTGACTCGAGCCGGCCCATCTGCGCACGGCGCTGCACGGTGTGTGTGAGGTCGTAAGTGTACGAAAAGTAGAATGCCTTTCCGTCGAGCAGCTCGGAGAGCATGGCCAGATACGTGGCGTCGTCGCGGATCTGGCGGTCGGTGATGTGAGTCTGGCTCTTGCGCACGGACATGACCCGGTGGCTGGTCAGGACAAAGACCTCGTGGCCGCCGAGCGACCCGATGCGCCTTCTGTCTGTCGCGACGACCAGGTAGTCGCCTGCGTGCGCAAGGGCCGAGCGGCGGACGTCAACGCAATGTCTGGCGGGTCGGCGGCGCGGGCTCGGCAACGTCGAGGCGCACCAGCGTTGAGGCGGATGATGCCGAGCACGCCGTGGATCACCGTGACCTCCTCCTGGCCGAGCGTCGGCGATGGCGGCGCTGCGGGCATGCGCGCGGCGGCAGGCGCAGTCAGCTCGAGGGTGCGGGCAGCAGCTGCTCGCGGCCGCCGGCGGGCGGGTGGCCCACACACGTACCGTTGAGAAGCACGGCGCCGTCGGTGCGGCGGATGACCAGGCTCTCGCGCGGGATGGCCGGGTCGGCGAAGACCGGCGCAAGCGTGAATGCGTCGGGCGACGCATAGCTGCGCGAGCGCGCGGGCCGCACGGCGTGAGCAGCGTCCCGCGGGCGGTGGCGCGCGGCAGGCGGGGTGAGGCGCACAGGTGCAGCGACTGGTACAGCGCCATCGCTGACGGCCAAGGGTCGAAGTTGAGATCGGAACCGAGGGGGCCACCAAACAGGCCGGGTTGGGCCGCCGCCCCACCCGACCCCGCCGACTCAATCCGTCGCTCCTACCGCTCGGCTGTTCTGACACCCACCCACCCCACCGTCGCCGTTCCACCTCTGCCGCCGGCTCCACGCGGCCGCGATGCCGTCGCCGCTTCGCGCCGTCAGGACAGCACAACCATGGCCAACGTCCAGCCGCTTGCCCGACCGGCCGGAAACAGATGAACAGGCGTCCGTCTCGCGACGCTCAGCGGCCGCCGCATCCCGCCGCTCGCCCGGCCGGGCCCGCAGCGAATCCCTCCGAGGCTGGCGGCCAGTCCCCGCCCGCTCCCCAGCTGGCCCCCGCGGACCCTGCCGGCGCCTCGCCGCCTGAGCCGACCCAGGCTCTCGACCAGACGCAGGAGCCGGCGCCGACCCCACCACAGCCCAAGGCAGCGGTGCCGGGCGGCCCGCAGTCCACGCTCGGCAGCATGGCGCCAGAGCTACTGGTCATGAGCCAGAGCCTGCTCAAGAAGGCGGCCGTCGTGTCCGACGTGCGCTCCCTCATTGGCGGGTTCTGCATGGTGGGCATCGCAGGCCTCGACACAACCGTGGAGCTGGGGGCGCTGCGCATGGCTGAATCGCTGACCCGCCCCCGCCAACCGCAACAGCGCATGCAGCCGTCCCTCAACGAGTTCCGCCAGGTCTGGCTGGCGCTCGGCTTCTCGCGGATCCACTCCGTCGCCAGCGACGAGCCCTCGCGCCGCCGCCTGATCGACTTTGCATACGAAACAATCTTGAGTGCGTCGGGTGCAGGGTATAGCTGCGCCCTCGCACAGATTGGCTGACGCTGCGTCTTTCCGCGATCGTCCACAAGCGTGGCTGCACGACGGGGCTTCGATCATGGAGCGATGCGCCGTTGTGTTCTCGCTCTACGCGCTGTTTTGGTCCCAGCCGTCGGCGTCGCCGCCTGTGCTCATTTCGCTGTCGCCAGGTGCGAGCTCGCTTGTCACTCGCCGTTGAAGCTGAATACCCAGCCCGCCGCCTGCTGATGACATATGCAGATCAGATGCGCAGCATCATAGATGCGCATCAGGCGTTCCAGCCAGCAGGATACCGCGAGGCTGCGCTTGCCATCACATCTCTGATCGACTGCCACGCCTTCAAAATCGTCATTTACGGCCCTCGGTCTGGAGCTTCGCAGAATGCGGGCCAATCGCCAAGCACCGCAATGCCGATTGTGCCCGCCCAGCGTAGCCGCTCTGGGCCCGCCCCCGGCGATGTATATGAGCCACCGCAATACGACGTGCGCGAGCTGATGAAGCTGGTCTTCAATCGCGAGGCGGTGAGCAGTCGCCTTGATTCTCGGTGCCTGTCTAGCCACTCCATGCTGCTACTGACGCACGCCGCGAGCAGGACGCGCTTGACGTCGATAGCTTGGTGGACCTCTCCCGGGCTGTCGGGGACTACACGCGGCTCAAGAACGCGGTCGACATCCCCGCCGTGATTGGGGCCCTCAAGCGCCACAGAGATGTTACCGACGATTTTATGCCCGTAATCGAGAGAATGGTCAAGGTCCCGCAAGCTTTCGACCCCAACTTGCCCAGTTCCCTGCGCGCTGTTATGGAGGACCACCGAATCGCAAAGCGGTTGCGCATGGAAGCGATATCGGCGATGGGAGGAGTGCTCGGCGCGGATGGACCGAGTGCAGGCGGATCGGGCTCAGACTGCTCTGATTCTGGTGCTGGTTCGAGTGCGCAGATCTTTGGCGGCGAGCAGGACCCGAAAGTGCGACTCAGCCATGCGCCGCGACAAGGAGGCTTTCCGATCGTCACACCATCCGCGCTCTCGCGCTCTCGCATCGGCTTGGGGTTGGAATCTATTGCCGAAAGCACTACAGAATGAAAATATACGTCGCAGCCGCATTCGCAACTACCTGCAGCAGTTCGCTGCTCAATCAAGTCTCAGCTTTGATCCCGAGCAAATGAGTGCTTTGATGCGCATTTCCTCGAGCTGCTTCTTGAGCCTCGCGACGTCCGCCTCAAGCTGGGCAATCTTTCCATCCACGTCCTCCTGGCGCTTGCGGAGAAGCGAGCGTCAGACACGGTGCGGCGTGAGGTCGAGAGCAGGCTGCGAAGCCATGCGAGCAGCAGCTTACTTTGGCCAGCTGATTGAGAGACGACACGGCGCGTGATGCTCGCTGAGCTCGGTCCATCTGGCTCTTGAGATGCGCGGCCGGCGCGACGCGATGGCTCTGCGCTGGACTGCCGTTGCTGGCAATGCCGCCAGCTCCGACGCCAGCGCGCTTGAGCCGCATACTCACCAGCATGCTCGGGGTCACTTGGCTTGCGCCACGAGCATGCGATGCAAAGGCGTTGATGCGCGGCCATCCCCGTCCCCACGCACGCATCGTCCGCATCTGCCCGAGAATGGAGAAAGCGCGCAGAATCTCTCAGAGCCTGTTTACTAACTCGATGCTCGCACCACAACTCTTCGTCACTGCAGCTCCGGAGCGAGCGTGGCCCGCGCACCCTTGAAGATGGCGCCAATCCAACCCTGCCCCGAAGCGTCGGTGTACTTTCCCGGCCCGTTCATCCCGTTCTCGAGCCACTCGCCGACAAACGTGGACGAGTCTGGCCAGCGATAGGTGCCCGGGCCTGTGTATTGGTTCTCCTTCCACATGCCCTGTTGACGCATGAGTCGCGGTCAGACGCAGCGCGGACGCCAAGCCAGCGCATCAGGCGACGCAGCGTCGCACGTCGTAAAATGCGCCAGATGCAAACTCGAGACGGCCTGCGCTGCGGCAGTCAGCGGCAGAGGGCGCGGGCGGCTGAGAGTTGCAAGTGCCGTCCACCTTTGCCATGCATCTTGTCGAGCTCCCACGCGCCGATGTAGACGCTCTTTGTGGTCCCGCAGGTGTACTTGCCGACGCCGGACCGCACAATCACGCCGCCCTCGATCTCCTTGTACTCGCCCTCTGCGCAGGAGGGCTCAATCAGCAGGCGCAGGCTGTTGCGGCAAGTGCGGCCGATGAAAGGCGTGACGCACCATAGCGGGACCCGTCCTTGAAGATGTACGTGCCTGTCTTGGACTGGTTTGTCTGCGCTCCTTGCGGGCGCGCCGCGACAGCACGCTCCGTCAGCGACGGCGCGGGCGTCGGCACGCATGCCCGCACCCACCCGCCGAGTCCGGCCGGGCACCCTTTGCGCCGGCCTTTTCGTTCTTCTCGATCTTGTCGCGGGTGATGGGCCGCTTGTCGACCTTGCTCATGGCTGCTGATGTCGCTCCTGCTGCTGCTGTTGCTGCTGCTGCGGCTGCTGCTGCGGCTGCTGCTGCTTGGTGCGGCAATGACTGCGATGGGCGGCTTGGTACCAGAAACCGGCGCAGGGCTGCCGGGGACGGCGATGCCCGCCTTGACGGTCGCGATCTCGTGCCGATCTGGCGCTTTCCCACCAACTCTAAATCCGATGCCCGTCCACGCCACAAAGCACACTGACGGATCGCGCACGATCACGTCGTTCGAGCTCGTCAACGAGGACGGCACGCTGTCCGCTCGCGTCATGGAGCTCGGCGCGACGCTCACGCACTTCGTCGCCACCACGGCCGCGGGCGCCAAGACCGACATTGTGCTCGGCTTCGACGACCCGTTTGAGTACGAGCGGGTGGGCCGAAACCAGAACCCCTACTTTGGCTGCGTCGTCGGGCGCTCTTGCAACCGGTGGGCGCCGCCCTGTGCAACGCGCCCAACCTCACGCTGACGCGGCATCGCATCCGATCGCCCGCTCGCCTCCTGCCCCCGCCCCGCCCCGCCCCGCCGCAGCACCGCGCTGGGCAAGTTCGCCCTCGGCGGCAAGCAGTTCGAGCTCGCCACCAACAACGGGCCCAACGCCCTGCACGGCGGCCTCGAGGGCTTCGACAAGCGCGTCTGGGCCGGCGAGGTCGTGTCGCAGTCGCCTCCGACGGTGGTGATGCGCCTCGAGTCGCCCGACGGCGACCAGGGCTACCCCGGCACGGTCGACGTCGCCGCCACCTTCTCGCTCGCCGGCGGCGACCTCGCCATCACCCTCGAGGCCACGCTGCGCGCCGGCACAGCGCCGCAGACGCTCGTCAACTTGACTGTGCACCCGTACTTCAACCTCGACGGCGTCTCCACCGTGCACGACCACCTCGTCGAGATGCCCGGCGTCGCCGCCTTCCTCGAGCTCAGCCCGACCCAGATCCCCACCGGCCGCGTGATCGAGTCGCGCCAGTCGCACCCGGCAACCGAGACCCTCGCCGCCGGCGCCCTGTCGTTCCCCGCCGGCGCCCCCAAGTCGATCGCCTCGAGCCTCGCCGGCGTCAACGAGTTCCGCGGCATCGACCACTTCTTTGTGCGCTCGCCCGGCGCCGCCGCCCTCCAGCGCGGCACTGAGCCGCCCGCCGACTGGGCCGCGGCCCCGCTGGCCACGGTCTCGTCGCCCCACTCGGGCCTGGCCCTCACGCT
Source organism: Polyrhizophydium stewartii (assembly GCA_027604665.1). NCBI lineage: Eukaryota > Fungi > Chytridiomycota > Chytridiomycetes > Rhizophydiales > Polyrhizophydium > Polyrhizophydium stewartii. Next base: position 14,350 of record JADGIZ010000168.1, on the reverse strand, counting down.
CTTCTCGGACGCACCGGGCTTCCAGGTCTACACGGCAAACTGGCTCGACGGGTCGCTCGCAGCCAAAACGTCGACCCAGCCCGCCGGCGCCGTCTACGGCGCATACTCGGCCTTCTGCCTCGAGCCGTCGGCCCCGCCCGACTCGATCAACAACAGCGAGTGGGCGCACCTCGTCACGCTCGATGCCGGCAAGACGTGGCGCCAGCACCTTGTGTTCCGCGTCTCCCGCGTCTGATCAACGCCGCAGGCATGGTTCGGGCGGAGTGCTGCGCCGAGCCTTCGTCGCCCTTCATGCATCCAAATGAAGCACGATCTGGGCGGCAAGTTGGCCATTTGTTTCTGTTGGCGCGAGAACACGAGCGTCTCTCGCAGATGCGCACTGCATCGCGCGAGTGCGAGGAGCACATGCGAGGCAGTCAGGCGGTGATGAGGTTGATCGGGAAAAGGACGACGGGGCAGTAGTCCTTTTCGCCGAGAAGCAGCTGCAGGTTCTCGTCAATGGCTTCGTCCGCGGCCTCGCCGCCCTTCCGCGAGCCGTCCAGGTAGGCATAGTGCTTGTTGAATGCATCGCGCACACGCTTCTCATGCTTGGGCTTGGCCTGCATCGCCAACCCGTCAGCTCCAAAAGATGGATCCCTCCGTCGCTAACGAGACGCAGACGCACCACAACGACCATGGCCTGGAAATTGGGCGGCAGGCCGTACCGCAGGATCGACTCCACAAACGTCCGCAGCGTCTTGACATGCATCCAGCAGCCGTAGAGCTCGCCAAAGTTGGTTTTCGAGAGGCGCATCAGGGTCGACTGCAGATGCGCTCGTGTCAGCAAGCTTGCAGCATGTGCGCACTCGCGCGTTTCTACGCAGCAAGCCGACACGCACCCACTGCTCGCGCTCGCTGGCCGTCAGATCGGCAAGCTGCTTCTTCTCCAACGACAGCTGCTCGGGGTCCCACTTGAAGTCGCGCACAATGTACTTGCGCTCGCGCGCCTTGTTGGCAAACTCTTCGGTGACACGCTGGAACAGCGTCACGGTAAAGAGTGCATACTCGTCGTCCTCGGCGATCTTTCTGCATTGGCGCACAATCTAGTCAATATGTCGTCGACGCCACCGCCCGCAGCGATACACGCGCGGCTACGATGGGCCTCTGCACGCAACTGCGTCGATCGCGGGACAATCATCTGCGTGAGCGTCTCGTATTCGTCGATCCAGTCCTTGATCGCGGCCCTGTGCATCTTCGTCAACATCAGTCTATAGTGACGATCCGAAACGGCATACAATCCGCACTTTGGGACCGCGACAAGCAGGGTGACTAGATACTCCGAGTCGAGCACAAAGTACTCTTTCTTGACGACGTCGCTCAGGGTCTTGACCGCCAGGTTTCCGCTATGCGTGGCGGCGCGCAGGCACTTGTGAGCGACAACGCGGGGAGCCAGACGAGCAGGACAGCGCAACGCACGTCGTCTTGCGCTGGATCGCCTGCAGCGCCGACTTGACCTGCGAGTATGCCTGCGACTTGTTCTTCATCAACGCGTCGATCGAGTTGACCTCCTGCGCGGCTATATCAGTTCATCTGAGTCGAGGAGACCCATGGAGGTTGGCTCAAGAATTCAGCGAACAGCCGCACCTGCGTGATCATGTCAAGAAGCTCCTTCGGCGTCTTGTCGACTCGGTACTTCATGCTGTTCCACTGGAACGACTTGAGGTACGTCTCGATGCGCTCTGGCACACGCCGCATCGAGCAGGGTAGTCAGCAACGACCGCGGGCGCATGCGTCCCCGCGCGAGCCGCCCAGATCAGATCGCAGGGGTGTCCGCCGACAAGGGTGTCAGATGCGACACCACGGCCGGCCACGCGCGGGGGCCGGGCTCCGTCGCGCAGGCCGAGGCCCCCCGCGGCCGATGGAGTAGCGAGATGCGGCGGCGGCGCATGCAGGCGGGCCTACTGGGCAGCGGGTGCGACGGCGCGGGGCGGCGGCTTACTGTCGCCGACCATGACGTTGGCCTTCCACTGGTCGAGGTCGTTGTTGAGCAGCGCGCGCAGGCTGTCGGCGACCTTGAGGACAACGGCCTCGACGACCTGGTCGGCCTTGGCGAGCTCGTCGGACAGGGCCACGAGGGTGTCAAGCGTGCCCACCTGCGCGGCGGCCGCCCGCGGGTAGGCACGCGCGCAGCGGCATCCGCGCCAGCAGCGCCGTCGACGCAAGACGGGCATCAGCGGCCAGTCGGGTCTCCTTCACGGCGGTCCAGCCCGCGGGCCAGGCCTGGCGGGGCGGCCGCCTGCGCGCACCTTGAGCTCGGGGATCGTGAACGTGAAGACCTCGGCATAGTCGGCGTTCTTGGACGCGATGTGCTCCTTGAGCTTGGCGACGGTGTCCTGCTTCGTCGGGTTGCCCGGCGCTGACAGGAACCAGGTCGTCGACATTTGGCGCCCACGGCGGAAACCGCGGCGGCGAGATCAGACATCAAGCTTTACTGACGGGTCGCATGCCGCGGCCGAGCCGGGCGTCACGCCGGCTCCAAACGGCTGCAGCAGAAAGCGAGCATCCACTTGACGTTGATGAGAGTGTACTTGAGCGCCTTGGTCCACGACTCGTCCTGGCTGAACTGCAGCCGGATCGAGGCATCGCCAATGCGGTCCTTGTTGATTCTGCCACATACTGCGTCAGAGAGCCGAATTTGGAACCAGGTGCTGCGGCGTTGAAGCTCGAGAATGTATGTCTGCACTTACCGGTAAGGCAACCGGAAACGTGTGTCTTGCTGCTCGGCAAAGTCGCCCAGCTGCTGCAGGCAGTTGAGGAACGCAATCAGGCCAAAGTCAAACCGACGATTCCAGAACAAAACGCCAGCAATGTCGCTCGATCCATAGCTGTGCAGAACGCGGCGTGATCGGCTCAGCCCGGCACGACCGGCAAGCCAGCGAGTCACTCTCGTCAAACCCCAACTCACAGCTCATAAACAGATTTGTCTCCATCTATGCGCTCGATTCGCGAAAACGATCCCATGGGCACGAGCCGATAGCTGCATCGGAAAGGTCAGCCTTCTTGCGCCTCGGTCAGCACAGCCAATCCGCGCGCGCCGCACTTGGCAAAGGTGAAGTTGAGCTTGCTGGACAGGGTATCGAGCAGCAGCACAGTCTGGCCCATGGCAGCGTTGATTTCACTCCATTCAACCTGCGCAGTTTGGCGTTCGGGTCACCGCAATATGTGAGTCGGCATGCAACATCAAGGTGTGCCCGATGTGCGTAAATGCTCACGGGGTGGTTTGGCAGCCGTCCGAGCCTGAGTCCGTTGATCGTACCAAACGGGCCGTCGTGCCAGATCCGAAATGCGTCGCTGTAGACGTTTGTTTTACTGAGAACGTCGAGCTTCTTTGCGGCCTGGTCGTATTTTAAGTTTATGCTCTCGAGCTGGTTCTGGTAGTTGGCGAGCTCACGCTCGAGGTCGTTGACGTCCTGCCAGTAGCTGCATGGCCAGTCAGCAACAGCCCCACGTAAAAATGAAACAGGCAGCTGAGATCGCTCGTTACCTCTGCTCCATTTCGTCTGTCGCCTTCAAATCAGCCTCGGCAAGCGCAATCTCGCGCTGCAAGTCTTCGTTCTCGCGCTCGAGCTCACGCAATGATGCCATGGCGCTCTCTTCGCGCTTGCGAAGCTGCGAGCGGAGTTACAAACAGCATCAGCCAAAACTGCCATTGCTACGCTGCAGCTTGCATTCCAACGAGACTCCAACTTGCCTCGTCGATCTCGGCGTCGCTCACTTGCTCGATCTGGCCGACCCCACGGCGCATTTGGTCGTCGAGCGTCGCAAGAAAGCCGGCGTACGAGTCGCGCTCGCTGCGCGCCTCGCCCAGGTGCTTCTCGAGCTTCATCACCAGCTCGTCGGCGCATTCGATGCAGAGCGGGTGGTCGGTCGTCGAGGCGCCCGAGATCATGTCAAAGAGCTTGCTGGCGACCTTGAGGCGGTGGCTCAGATTGCCGCGGTGGTCCTCGGCCCGGCGTGCGGCGGCGGCAGCGCGTGGCGAGCCCGACCCAGCAGGCGGTGCGAGGCCGCCGTCTTCGTGCGCAGCCTCGCTGCCCCGGGCCGTCCCGGTGGCGGTGGGCAGGGCAGTCGCCGCAGGCGTCTGGGCCAGGCGTCCTGCACCTGCGTGCTCGGCTCGCGGCAGCACCACGAACGAGTCTTGGATCTGCGAGGCCTGCGGCTGTGCACTGCGCACGTCCGCGGCCTCGGGCGTGGGAGACGGCGGCGTTGGCGAGGGCGGGATTGTGTGGATGGCGAGGCCGCCCGGGGTGCCGTCGGCCGCCGCCGGCTGCGGGCGGGGCGACGGAAACGACGGCCGCCGCAGCGGACCCGAGCTTCGCGACCAGCCCGAGACGCCGACAGCCGGCCGCGCCAGGCGGGCCGGCGAGCGCGGCGACCCCGCGCTGCCGCCAGGGCGAGGGCTCTCGGGCGACGCAGTGTGGATCCGCAGGCCCGGGGGACCCTGCGGTTGCGGCTGCAGCTGCGGGCCCTGTCCCGCGAGCGGCGGAAGCGGCGCTGCGGGTCGGAGCCGCCAGCGACGACAACGAGGCCGTTTGTTTGGCGCTGGGGGTCAGCGCGAGCGGCCGGGGTGCGGCGGCAGGCGCGCGACCGGCCGGACGCACCGAGCGCATCCTCGACGGAGCGGTGGTCAAGCAGCGACGAGTCGAGCTTGATGGGCTGCCCGCAGCTCTGACAGAAGAACGTCGCCAGATAAAAGTCGTCCTGCGGCCAGCGGCCCAGCCTGTTCATGTCGCGGCAAGCTGCTTCCCTGCCCGCCACCGCCCGGTCGGCGGCGTCTGTCGGCCTGCGATCACGGAGGTCAAGCAGCCGCAAGCAACGCGGGAGGGCGCTCTTCATTCAGCCGGCAATCACCGCTGGCGCGGCGCGGGCATGCTGCGATGGTGCGCTCAGTGCAGGATCACACGGATGTACGGGATGTCGGGCTCCTCGCCGTTCTTGTCATTGACGCACGCCTCCAGCACAAGCGTCTTGGTGTGCGCCGGGAGGGGCTTCTTGGTGATGTCCTCGAGAACCTTGGTGATGCTGCGGGGCCAGGCGAGGCAGGTCAGCATGTTGCAACGGCAGCTCGTCCCGGCCAGCAACAAACTCACCTGCTGTTCAGGCGCTCCTGCAGCTTCTTCTGCGGCATGAAGAACGAATACAGCATGCGTGCGCCGCACGAAAGCATCGTGATCTCGAGCTCGTGCTTGGACTTGAAGAGCTCAAAGAGGTCCTTGAGCGTCGGGTCGCCATAGACGTCGAAGCTGTCCCACAGCGTCCACTCGACGTCGTTGTACTTGAACTTTGGTGCGGCAATGGGCTCCGAGAAGCCAAAGAAGGGCAGGGCCAGGTTCACGAAGCCGTTCTTGTAGTCCTCGAGCTTCTTGGCGCCGTCAATGACCTTGTAGAGCTCCAGACAGACCAGACCCGTGACGAGGGCCGTCGTCGTGGCAATGGCGGGGATGATGCGGCCGGCAATGAACTTGGTCTTGGAGCGGTCGGCGGGTTCGATCGAGTAGTTGGCGGCGCGCAGGTTGGACGCGGCCGTGATGAAGCCGATGTGGAAGTTGGTGTCGTCGTCCTTCTCGAACTCGGCGGGCGACAGGCGCAGGCCCGCAAAGCTGGACGGCGCAGGGAGCTCGCGGATGATGCGGTCCATGTCGTCCGAGCTGCCGGCGCCTTGCTGGTTGGCCTCGCTGTCCTGGACGGCAATCTTGACGCCCGACTTGGGCACAAACTCGGGCACAATCGTGTTGGCGAGCACCCTCTTGAAGACCTCGGGGTCCGTCTCGCCCTTGAGGCCGTAGTTGAACGCATGCAGGTTCGCGGCCGTGAGCACAAAGTCGAGGTGCAGCGGGTTGCTGGCGTCAAAGGTGAGCGGGGTCGGTGCGCGCTTGGGGCCGGACCAGAACGGCTGGCCCGACGAGGTGACCGAGTCCTTGGGGAAGTTGTAGAGCAGCTGCTGCAGCGTGTTGTTGAAGTACTCCTCAAACTTGAGGCGGGCCCACACGATGCACTCGTCGAACGTCAGGGGCTTGGACGTCACCAGGAAGGTCTGGATGCTGCTGAGCGTCTCGTAGTGGTTGCCGCCCTGCTTCATCAGCAGGTCAATATAGTTGGGCTGGCTCAGGAACAGATTGACGTTCTCGGCAGGCTGCTTGAACAGGCCCTCGAACAGGTCGCGGGCCCACTGGATCGTGTGCTCGATGCTGTTGGGGAAGTTCTTGAGCGTGCAGATCGGGATCGACTTCTCGGGCGGGTCGTTGGACGACGAGTACGACTCGGTCATGTTGGGGATCACGACCTGTGTGTTGCCCTTGGTGCCCAGGGTGCCCGACTCGAGCAGCGGCTTGCGGAAGAAGACGCAGCGGCGGTCGACGTACTTGCGCGCGTCGACGTTGTCGAGGGCATTGGTCACGCCCGAGAGGCGCTGCCAGAAGGCGTCGTCAAAGATGTGCTCCGTGTCCTGGCCAACGCGGTCCGCAAACGCCGTGATCTTGCCCTTGGTGGCGGGGTTCATCTTCTCGACCGCCGCCGCCGCGCACGCCGACTTGAGCTTGGACACGTCCCAGGGGCGGAACAGGAACTGGCGGTTGAGGTTGCTCTTCTCAATCGTGTCCATGTCCGTGATGTGGATCGAGCCCTCGGGGCCGGTGCCGAGACCCATCATGGCCCAGTTCTTGAGCATCTCGCAGCCAATCGCGCCGGCGCCAACCAGGAACTGGCGGTTGTTGGCGATCTTGTCCATGAACGCCGCGCCAAAGACGGCAATCTGGTTGTCGTACCGGGTGCCGCGCGGGGCAAACGCCGCCTCGGATGTCTCGAGCTGCGTGGGCAGCGACTCGAGCGAGTCAAAGTACATGTACTGAACGATCGGGCAGAACTTGCCGCTGCATGCCTTGAGCACCTCCTGGGCAATCAGGCCGCCCATGACAGCCGCCATCGGCGGCAGGTCGCCGCGCGCCTGGTGCGACAGCTGCATGATAAGCTTGTCGTCAAGCTCGGCGGGGCTCGGCGACGCGGCGTTGATGGCCTTGGCAATCTCAAGGACCTTGGCGGCGTCGTCTGCGTTGTGCGGGCGCGGCAGCTGGCCGCCGTGGGTGGCGCGGAACTGATCAAGCGCCTGGAAGCCCACGTGCAGCTGGGCGGGGCGGTCAAACTTGGCAAAGTCCGAGATTAAGAACTCGGGCTCCTTGAGCGACTCGCGTAGGGATTTCTGGCGCACAGTGTGTCAGCTGCATTAGCTTCCAGCGCGCGCGACCGCCATAACCGGCTCACAAAGTGCAGTGTCTTGGGCATCTTGACCTGCTTAAACAGACCACCGGTGATGTAGTTTCCAAACGAGGTCGTGTCACCGATCTTGAACGTGTACGGGCCGGTGACGGTGACGCGGCGCGGCTCGATGCCGTTGAGCTGGGTCATGCCCTGAACTTCGGTGAAGGTGACGTAGTCACCGTCCTCAAGGCCGTGGCGCTGCTCCTCGAGCGTGGCGACGAGGCCTTCGGAATCCTGCAAGACACATCATGGGTCAGCTGCGGTGCTCCGACGCCCCTCACCCCGAAAGTGCGGCCAGTGCCGCCTGCTCAGATCGGTCGAACCTTGGAGACTGCCGCGATCATGCCCTGCAGAGGCTCCTCGCCGGTCTGGTCCGTGACGACAAAGTCCTTGCCAAAATCATTGAAGGTGTACCTGGGTGCGCACGACGCACGGGCATCGAGTCAGCACCTATCGTCCGTGCTGCCGAAAGCAGACCGACCGGCGCACGCACGCAAACAGGCCGCGGGTATCGGCGGCAATGAACTTGATTCCATGCTTGTGCGTGATGTCGTTGATGGCAAGCTGCCGCTCGAGCGGCACGTCGGTGCACACCACGACCTGGCGGACCAGGACAGGGCCACGAGGGGACACGTCATGCCGCCCACACCATCATCCGAGCGGCCGAGGCAGATCGCGTCAGCGCCGGCCGAGCCCCGCAAACAAGGCTTGCGCGAGCGCACCTGGAAGCTGGAGAGCGCGGCCTCATCGAGGGAACCCTTGAGAACCAACACGGGCACATATGCGTTGAGCTCCGCAAGGCGGGGCGACGACGCCTGGTCGCGGGCCTTGCCGATATCGGCCTCCTCGAGGAAGAACTGGCGAGGCGGCGAGATTCCCGGCCGTCAGCCATGGAGCCGCGGCAGAAGAGAGACCATAGAGGCCAGCGCACCTGCGAGGACAGATCGGCAATGTGCACGGGCTCTGGGTCGTGCAAGGTCACCGACTTGACGCCGGCAAGGACAACGTTCTTGGCTGGCGGCGAAGATGGGCGAGGCGTCCAGGGTCAGCAAGGCTGGCACGCGGCGGAATGAGGCGCAGGAGCTCCTTGCGACGGCCTCGCTGGCGGGCAGACGAGAGGCGCAGGCCTCCGAACCTCGCCGGCCGTCGAGGCAGGCACGCACGCACCAATCTCGATGCCGAGACCCTTGAGGCCGACAATGAGGACGTTTGACGTCGACATCTTCTCCATGGCCTCGCGGCCGAGCACATAGCTGTCGGATGGGCACACGCAACGTGCGAGCCGCAGCGGTCCAGGTAGGTAGGGCACGCCAAGGAGAGGGCAGTCCCCGAAGCGTCGCCGGCCGCGAAAGATTGTCAGCGAGATTGCAGAGCACCCTGGCCGGGTGGGTCCCGGCCGACGGCAGGGGGGCAGCGAGGCGGGCCTCGGGACAAGCGACGGCCGGACGCAAGGGCAGCACCTCGCAGGGAAGTACCGCGGAGCTAGGCAGCGGTGAGGTGCAGGCAGGGGGCGACGCACTCACAGCTGGCGAGAGTAGAGGCCCTCGTCGAGTTTCGGAGCGTCAACGTCCATGATGCGAGTTGCGTGAAGATCGCAAATGGCGCTGCTGTCCAGCGTCAACGACATGCACGCGGCGCTGTCCAAGACGGCCCAGGACCTGGATTTTGTCGAGCAGCAGCTGAACTACGAGCTGCGGCAGCAGTGCGGGCCGCACGACTCGCCCGTCGTGCTCTTCGAGCGGCTGGACAAGTGCGTCGCGGCGTGTGTCACTGGCATGTCCGATTCCCTCTGACAGCCGCTGGCGGGCGTGCGCAGGCTCGAGAAGCGCATCCAGGCGGTCGTCGCGCTACGGGACCAGGTCGTGGCCGAGAAGCTGGTGCGGTGCGAGCGCCTCGCCATGACTGCGATGCCGGCCAAACTGACGTTGGTGTGCGCCGCGGCTCCAGCTGTTTGCGACGCAGATGGAGCAGCAGTTGGCCACCAACGCCCAGCTGATGGAGCGCATCCTTTCGGCGACTGAGTACGAGGGCGACTATCAGATGCTCTCCAAGTTCACTGAGCTGTCCGAGAAGCTGCGGCAGTCCGCGGACGCCGCGGCAGCTCAGGAGCAGCAGGCGGCCCAGGCGCCCGACCCGGCGCTGCAGCAGCCCCAGCCGCAGCAGAAGCAGCAACAACCAAAGCAGCACAAGAAGCAGCCGCAGCAGCAGCCCGCCCGCAGAAACAAGCGTCACGCCGGTGAGTAACAGCCCCGCATCGTCTCCTCGAGGCTGGTCCGACAGGGGCGAAAGCGAACAACAGATTCATTCGACTCCAGCGCAACGAGTGGCGCAGGATTGGGATGGGGGTGAATCGGGCCGAGGTCAGATGTCCCGGATGCGACACTCTTGGCGAGCATGCTGGCAGCAGCGCACGCGAGTGCGTGCCGCGGCAGCTTATTGACCCGCAGCCGCGCGTTGTGCTGGATGCCGTCGACGAGATGGTCAGCAGCCTCATCCAGCTGTGAGATGGAGCGCTTGCAACGCGAGTCCCACCAGAGCGCCTGCCCGTCTGGGCAACGAAACCAGTCTTGATTGCAGACACAGACCGGGACGAGCCGCACGACTCGCACTGCAGGAAGAACAACCTGTTCTCCTTGACGAGCACCGTCTCGGCGGACTTGCAGGTCTTGCACGTAACATACTCGACTGCGTGAGGTCAGCACCGCGAGGCGCACGATCCACAGCCAAGAAGGCGCGGCTGGCGACGACGCACCAATGTAGCGCTTGAGCACGTTCTCGATCTGCTTCTGCTGGAACTTGCCCTTGATGATCAGGCGCTGGTTGCCGTCGATCGAGCCCGATGTTCCCAATTCCGCAAACAGGAACTGGATGAGGTGGTCGGGCGTGCGGCGCATCCGGCGGCAGAAGTCGACCAGGTTGGCAAAGACGGTTTTCTTGGAGCTCTCACGGAGGATCTGGGGAGCAACAATGCTGTACTTGGTCGGGCCGCCATGGACGCGGTCGGGGTTGTTCTCGCGGATGATCTTGAAAACACGCCCGAGCAGCTGCGGGGCGAGATGAGCGGCAGGCACGTCAGCGCCAACAGGCACTCCTGCAGATGCGAGTGCGAGGCCGCGATCACGCCACGCACCTCCTGGTAGGTGTAGTCGCGGTTGGATCCGTGCCACGTCTCGCCAGCAGGGCCCTCGCCGCCTGCAGCAGCGCCATCGGCATCGCCGGCCTCGCCGAGCGCGCCGTCGCCGCCCTCGTCGTCCTTGAGAAGCGCCTCGAAGGCAGCCATGTCGGCCTTCTTCTTCTTCTTCTTCTTCTTGTCGCCCATGGCAGCGTCGAACGACTCGGCGCCCTCAGCGCCCTCGGCACCGTCAGCGGCAGATCCATCCAGGCCCTGTATCGTGGCCAGCACGGCGCGCATTGGGCCAGTGAGTCAGTCGAGCAAGTGCTGGCAGCCAGGGGTGTCGACTGCGACAAGGCCGGCGACACGCCGCGGGACGGCGGCAGGCGCAGACGCACCTCGATCGTGACCTTCTTGGACTTCTTCTTCTTGAGGTCGCTGAACATGGCCGCTGCGTCGTCGTCGCCCGCAGGCGCAGCCGTTGCGCCTGCGTCCGCCTCCGGCTCGGCCTCGGGCTCGGGCTCGGCGGCCTCGTCGTCGGCAACAAAGGCCTTCTTGGACTTCTTCTTCTTCTTGAGGCCAGCAAACATGTCGGCGTCGTCTGCAGCAGCAGCGGGCGCCTCTGGCTCAGCGGCCACCGGGGCCGGAGCTGCCGCAGGCGCAGGCGGCTCGTCGTCGACCGGGGCAGCGGCGGCGGCGGCCTTGGACTTCTTCTTCTTCTTGGCGCCGGCAAAGACGGCCGCCGTCTCCTCGTCGACGGCGCCGGCGTCGTCGGCAGCCTCGGGCACTTCGGCAGGCGCAGGCGCGGCGGCTGCGGCGGGCGCCTCGTCGTTGTCGCCGGCAGCGGCAGCGGCAGCGGCACTCGACTTCTTGGACTTCTTTTTCTTCTTCAGATCCTCGAAGAGCGCGGCCGTGTCCTCGTCGACGGCGGTTTCCGCGGGCGGCGCCGCGGGAGAGGCCTCCTCAGGCGCCTCATCCTTGGGCGCCTTGGACTTCTTCTTCTTCTTCTTGTCGCCTGCAAACGCAGCCGCAACCTCGGGGTCGTCCTTGGGCATGCTTGTCGTTGTGATCGCGAGAGAATCGCGCCAGAGCTTTGTGGGCAAGGCGGCCTGGCGTTGCGGAAACGGGCCGCCGCGCGTGTCGTTGCGCAAAAGATGCGCCCACCGGTTCCCGAGAGAATGGCCGACATCCCGGACCGCTACTTTGACGAGGTGCGCCGCCGCCTCCCGGGCAGCAGCGATCCAGCGCATGCGGGAGCGTCAGATGGCGCTATCTCGCGCAGCATGGCTCAATCAAATCCAGAGCCGTGCCTGCCTCGCTGCGCCGCGGGCTCCGGCTCGCCGAGGCCGCCAGCGGCTGCGTGATCTTGAAAGGCTGACGACGCCGCTGCCACTGCCCGCCGCAGGACGAGGTCCACGCAGACCAGGTCGAGCTGCCCACAGTCTTTGCCAGCGACCAGTTCACGGCGGTCGTCGAGGGCTACTGTGCGTGTCTGCCCGCGCGGGCCCGCGCTGCCGCGAGCGCACGGGGATGCCTGTCGCCCGCCAGCGTCTTGTCGCAGAAAAAAAAGCTGACCTCTGCCTGGTGGTGCTCAGCCGCCGCCCAGCCGGCCTTCTCGTCGCAGGTCAAGCTGCCCGAGCCCGTTGCAAAGTTCCTGACGCAGTTTCATACCCATCTCGTCGACCGTAACACATGGGAACTGCACGCCTTTTACGAGAACTCGTTCAACAAGCTCACCGAGAAGTTCTACTCCAAGGTCGCCTGGCCGGACGCCGACTCGATCTCGCACCTGGTCAACGATGGTGTGCTGCCCGCCTCTGCTCGCATTGTCAACACTCTTTCCCGCCGCTGGCCGTGGGCGGCTGCCGTGCTGACACACACCGTGCAGACGCCGCGTTCCTGATCCTATACAAGGAGCTGTACTATCGCCATCTGTACTCGAAGCTGCAGCCCACGCTCGAGGACCGCATCGGCTCGTACTCCAACTACTGCGACCTGTTCAACTTCATCCTGAGTGAGCTTCAACCTGCAAGCACCGCTCCGTGATCTCTCTGGCCGTCGGCTCACCATTGTGCTGGCGCTCGCTTGTGCAGACACGTCGGAGGAGCCGTGCGAGCTCGAGCTGCCCTCGCAGTGGCTGTGGGACATCATCGACGAGTTTGTGTACCAGTTCCAGTCGTTTGCCCAGTACCGCATCAAGATCAAGAACAAGTCTGAGGCCGAGATCGAGCTTCTCAAGGAGCGCCCGGATGTCTGGAATGTCCACAACGTCCTCAATGTGCTCTACTCGCTGATCCAGAAGTCGCAGATCAACGAGCAGCTCGTTGCCTTCCGCAACGGCGGCGACATTGCGTGCGTAGAGCATCGCCCGGCAGCCTCCGCCGAGACGCCTCTCGCATGCGCTGACAGCTGCCCTTTGTGCAACTGATTGCAGCGCCGCCGGCGGCGAGCTCGGCAGCAAGCCTCTGTACCGCATGCTCGGCTACTTCAGCCTGGTCGGCTTGCTCCGCGTGCACTGCCTGCTTGGCGACTATGCACTCGCCCTCAGCACAATGGAAAACGTCGAGCCTGGCCAACGCGTGCGTTGCTGGCGCGACTCGATGCGCACCACGCATCGCGGCTGATCTTTGGCGTGCTTGCTTGCAGGGCCTGTTCTCGCGCATCACGGCGTGCCATGTCACGACGTACTATTATATCGGCTTTGCCTACATGATGATGCGCCGCTACTCGGATGCCGTGAAGATGTTTGCCAACATCCTGAACTTTGTTTCGCGCACCAAGCACTACCACTCGCGCTCGTACCAGTATGACATGCTCGTGCGCAAGAGCGACCAGATGTACGCGCTGCTGTCCATGTGCCTGGTCCTTTCTCCGCAGAAGATTGACGAGAACGTGAGCGCATTGCCGTGAACGCAAGGCTCGGCAAAGCACCGTGACACTGACTCTGGCGGTCGCCCACGCTGTAGATCAACAACGTGCTCAAGGACAAGTACGGCGAACACTACCTCAAGATGCAGAAGGGGTGCGTGCGGCTTGCAATCTCGCTGCGACTCATGCTCGCGAGGCTAACATTGGTCGGCAGTGAGGAGGGTCTGAGCAGCTTTGAGGAGCTGTTTTCGTACGCCTGCCCCAAGTTCATCTCGCCCTCGCCTCCGGATCTCGAGAACCCCAACCCGATTGTGCACGTGAGTTTGAGCCGTGCATTGCCGATGCGCCGCGGGGACGGCAGCTGAACGTCGCCCGTGCTGCCGCGCCAAACAGGACGCCGTCAAGCACCAGGCCCGCATCTTCCTCAACGAGGTCAAGTCGCAGCTGCTCGTGCCGACGCTGCGCTCGTACCTGAAGCTCTACAGCAACCTGCCTGTCGAGAAGCTTGCGGGCTTCCTGGACAGCGAGCCCGACGATGTGCGCACGCAGCTGCTTGTCTTCAAGCACAAGTCGCGCCAGATTGTGTGGAACTCGGGCCCTCTGTCGTCGGGCACACTTGTTCCGACATCGGACCTGCAGTTCTACCTCAGCCAGGACGTGATCTACATTGCCGAGAACAAGGTTGGCCGCCGTGTCGCCGACTGGTTCATCCGCAACATGAACAAGTTTGAGGGTAAGGCTGCTGTCTGGCGAGGCGCCGTGCGCCGGTGTCGGTGTTGACCCGCTGCTGCAGACATCATCACGACCATGGACAAGAAGGCCGTCCCGGCTGCGTCGTCCTGATCATCGCGAGCCATGCGTCCCGCCGAATGAAGAAACTGCGATGCATTTTGGGCTTGCCCCCGGACTTGTCGCCAGACCCGGGCGATGGGCGACAACGCGCCGGTGGTCGATGCCGGTGCTGCGCCTGGCGCGCGCTGGGCGCACGACCCGCGGGTGCGACTCGACGACAGGAGCGGCCTGTACGTGTACACGGGTGCGTGCCGCTGCCCGCCCCCTCGCCCCCCCCCAGCCGCCGCC
>JADGIZ010000167.1:0-21766 GCA_027604665.1 Polyrhizophydium stewartii | reverse complement strand
CCCTTTTGGGCCGCCACCGCCCCGCGCGCCGACTTGGCCTGAACAAGACCATACAGCAGCCGGCTCGGGGCCTCTCGATCCGCGACGACGCCCGACGCACCGCCGCCGCCGCGCCAGAGCCATCTCCGCCCGCAGCTGTACCGGGCCGCCCGTCCTGCGCATCCGCCGGCTTGCTCCGCCACCGCCGGTGCCGCCTGGCCCTGACCGCCTGCGCTTGCCATGCCCTCGCGCATCCGACCCAGCAAGCGCGCTCCAGCGCCCGCAGGCATGCAAGACCCTCCCGCCGACGCCCGCGACGAGGTGCGTTGGCCGCCTGAAGCCTTTCAGGCCGCCTGAGCCCCTTTGCGCAACGACCTGTCGTGCTTACGCCCGCTCGCGCGCTCGGCCGCCGCCGCGCCGTGTCTCCGACTCGACGGCGCCCGCGGCTCCGCTCGTGCCGGACGCGGGCGTTGCCAGCGCGACCACCACCGCGGCGGGCGGCACACGTCCAGCCTGCACGAGCGGGCCCCGCCGGCCGGCCCGGCCGGGCCCGACGGCGCGGCGACGTCTCTGCCCGCAGCGCAGCCCAGCGCGCAGGCCTCCGCCTCGTCGCTGCCGCCGTCTCAGCCGACGACGTCACCGCAGCCGTCGTCTCCGCCCGCCGCCACCTCGCAGCAGCCAGCTCCGCCCATAACAACGCTGCCGCCGCCCCAGCCCTCGGCAACAGACGGCGGCCCCTCGCCCGTCCCGCAGACACAGGCCGCACCCCTCCCGCTGCCAACGAGCGGGGCCCCCGCGCCGTCGTCATCGGCCGCCCCCGCGGCATCTCATGTGGGGGTGATCGCCATCGGGCTGCTGCCGTGCAAGCGCGGACTGACGCATCCCCTCGTCGCACGGGCCACCGCGCCGCACCGCACATGCACCGACATGCACCCGCCTGACTGCGACATGCTCCATCCATCCGCAGCCCGCGCGGCCCACCACCTCACAGATCCCGCCGCTGACGTCAACCGGTGGCGGTATCATCGCGCCGCCGCCCACCATCCTCCCGCAGATCACCACCACCACCAACGCGCTTCCAGTTCGGCTGCCCGACCAGCAGACAAGTTTGCGGCCGTCGCCAACGCCGTTCGGCCCCTCCAACGGCACGCTCTCGGAGCAAGAGTCGACCTCGTCCGGGACGTCGGTGCGCATCGCGGCCGGCATCGCAGGCGCCATCGCCTTTGGCGCCATCTTCTTCTTTGTGCTCAAGCTGCTGCTCACCTCGCGCCGCAACCGAACCACGCTCGCCGACGACATTGACCTGACCGACGTCTTTCGGCGCGGCGGGCCCAACTCCACTGCCATCGGCACTGGCGGCGGCGGCGGCGTGGGCGGCGGCGGCGGCCCACCAGGCGCCACGCGGCTCCCTGATGGACCGGGATCGGCGGACTCGCCTGCTTCCCACCGCATGCGCATCGGTGCGAGATACAGCGACATGCTGCTGCGCCGCATGTCCACGCAAATCCCCGTCGAGCCGGCTGCCCGCGTTGCCTTGCCCATGGCCGCCGTCTCGAACCCCGCGCCAGCACCTGCTCCAGCACCTTCAAAACAGCCTATGGGTGTACCAGAGGTCGAACCGCCCTTCTACACCCCTCCTGGCGCTTTCGGCGCGCCGCTGTATCAGGAGCAGTTGGCGCAGCAGCAGCAGCAGCAGCAAGCCGCCCCATACGGATTCTATCCGTACGATCCCGCGGTGTATCAGTACCAGGCCCAGCCCTTTGGATTCCAGCCAGGCCCTGGACCGTATGGATACGACCCGACCTTTGCACAGCCGCCTGCGGTCGTCACTTCGGTCGCAGCGCCAACTACTCAGCCTCCAGCCGCTGTCGTGGCCGCCTCTGATGCGATTGCGTCGGTCAGCATCCCGCCCGAGGTGCCCAGATCCGAGACCAAGCCAAAGCGGCCCGC
The DNA here is from genome assembly GCA_027604665.1 of Polyrhizophydium stewartii. NCBI lineage: Eukaryota > Fungi > Chytridiomycota > Chytridiomycetes > Rhizophydiales > Polyrhizophydium > Polyrhizophydium stewartii. The sequence continues at coordinate 19,837 of JADGIZ010000167.1, read as the reverse complement.
CGCAGGAGTGCCACGAGCGACGGCAGATCCGCAGGCGTCCAAACCAATGACACTTGTTCTTCGCGACGAACCTCAGCAGCAGAAGGCAACCAGGCAAGAGCATCAGCAGCAATATCAACAAACGGACCTCAAGCGCAGCGATACGAATGCATCCGCTGCCGATGCCTCGCTTGCCGCCAACCGCACCGCCGCGACCATTGCACGAGACGACACCAGCGCCCGCGACCGCATCAACCAAGTCATGATGCGCCACGCGAGTCTGTTCTCGACCCAAGGCGCCGACTACTATCTCTCGCGCAGCGGCACCACTCGCGACCTCAGCAGTGGTGTCCGAGCAGAAGACAGCATCGTTTACGAGGAGCCCATGGCCAGCTTCGTGTCGACACGCATGCCGCGCGGTGGCGGCGCCGATGCATCGCACATGTCGACCGCCACGGGCCTCAGCAGGTTCATCGAGACTTATGGCGAAGGCGCGGCAGATCCTGCCGCTGGGGACCCGGCTGAAGGGCAGCGCGGCGGCGGCGAGGACTCGCCCGCAGAGTTGACGGTGCTGCTCATGCAGGCCATCTCGCAGTACGCGCCAGTCATGAACGACGAGCTCGCGCTCGAAAAGTCTGACAGGGTCAACGTTCACCGAGTCTTTCCCGACGGTGAGCCCATCTCCCTGTCTCACCGCTCTTGCAATTTATCGTTGCCCACTGCTGACGCTCACGGCTGACCGCTTGCAACCGGTCTTGTTTGTGCGCAGGCTGGGGATACGCCGAGAATCTCTCGACGGGCATGCGAGGCATGTGCCCGCTAAACTTCCTTATCCCCCGACAAGCGACGTGATCCGCGTCTCAACCCTCCTTTCGTGATGCCAATCGCGCATAGCACTCGCCTCGCGTTGCACCGCCGCCTTATCGCAACCTCACAAGCCGTCGTCTGCGGCTGCTGTGAACTGTGCTTGCCACATATGCCCCTTCAACGCCGAAACTCAAGCGCACGCACCGCCTCTTGCACGTGCGAGTCCCATCAGCCTTCCACCACCGCCCGCTGTTGTCTCAACTTCTCCAGCAAGCGCCCACGACCCCGCACTCGGCAGAAGCTCATGCAATGCATCGACCGCTTCTTTCTTGCTCTGATTCCTGGTTATGCTTGCCCATGTGTGTCTGTGTGTGTTGCGCGGCTGCACTGATGATATTAGCCATATCTCTCCTTCTCTCTCGTCATCTTCCTTGCTGCGTTCTGATAAAATCATGGTCCTTGCCCCATTTCAACAAAGCTTGCCTGCGGGTCCTACCAAAAAACAACAAAACTCATTGCTTCATTTGGATCGACGCCCGGGCAACAACAAGCCACCAGCACAAAACAATCAGCCGCATACACACAAACAATGTTAAGGATAGGGCGAGAGACATGGACGGTTCACAGCGACTGGAGAACGCTCCGGCATTTGAGCCCAGTCTCAGTGTACGCGTCGAGAGCGTCCAAGTAGGCAACGGCGCTCCAGGTCAGGTTGATGGCGCCTTGCTTGGCTCCCGTGTCTCGATCCCACTGCTCGCTGAGAGCCGCATCGTCGCCGTGCGGGTCGGCAGCAGCAAGCTGCCTGACGCGCTTCAACACCGAGACACCGTACTCAATCACGCCCCTGACAGCCTTGGGGAACTCTGGGTCGGTTGCAATGAGCGTGGGCAGGCCGGACTCGATGCGCGTGGCCGCAAGCTCAGAGAGATAGCTGCGGCTGTACTGGTTGAGATCCAGGTACCGCAGCCTGCACCAGCGTCTGGCGACGATGAATGCCTGGTGCGCAAGCGCGGCCGTGGCCAGCGGCCAGGGGTTGCCGCGCGAGAAGCCGACGCCGTCGTACACGTCCTCGGGGTACCTCCCGACCACGGCCGGCGCGGATGTGTTGGCGTTGATGGCGTACAGCCCGCGCATCGACCCAACGAGCCGCACGGCCGTGGCAAGCACGCGGCCGTCCCACGGCGCGTACGCGCGGATGCGCGGGTCAAAGCGCTCGGCGAGCAGCGCGGCGAGCACCACAGACACGTCCAGATCGCTCGTCTTGGCGGGCGGGCCGGACACCTTGTCGAGCGTCGCGATCAGATACCCGCGCTTCGCACTCCAGTGGGCCGCGAGCGAGGCGCCAATCTCGCGCGCCTGCACGCGGTACCACGCCGCGGCGCCGCTGTCCCCGAGAGACTCGGCCAGCTCGGCGCCAGCGTCCAGGGCAGCGCGCTGCAGCAGGCGCGTGAAGAAGTGCGTGCCGCGCACCTCCTCCCACACATCCACCGACGCATCGCGCCATGCGGCGGCCACGTACTCGAGGTCGCGCTTGACCACCGACTGCGTCGGCAGCGCGCCGTCGTACAGCTCCTTGGAAACATACTCGCGCGCGCCGGGGATCCCGCCGTGGCCGAGAAGGTACTGCGCCCATCGCGTCAGCACCAGCGCGCGCAGCGCGGGGCCGTCGTTCTGCGGGCGGCCCCACGGCCCGTTGAACGGCGTGCCGTCGACAAGGAACTTGGGCTCGCCGAGGCCCGCCACCGTCGGCGACTCCTGGTGCCCGCGCGAGACGTGCGCGAAGCCGGCCATCAGCGCCTCGATCTCCGGGTGCCGCGGCGGGCCGTCGGCGATGCCCCGGCTGGCGATCTGGCCGCCGCTGCCGCCGCCGCCGGTGGCGGGGATCTTGGCGATGCGGGCGAACGTGATCGACGCATCGCGGACCCAGTGGTAGAAGTAGTCTGGGGCCGACGTCGACGGCGAGGCGATGGCCGTGCCCGGCGGCACTCCGGGCACATGCGTGCTCGCAAAGAACACCTGCGAGCTCGCGCGCTCCAGCGGGTCCTGCATGCAGCGCACCAACTCGCTGGCGTTGTTGGGGCAGCCGCCCGAGTCGGAGAAGCTCGCGAGGTTCAGTGCGTCGGCAGGCCCGTCGCCGCCGGGCAGCAAGCCAACACCGAGCGGCTGCTGCGCAGCATGCCCGTGCACGGAGCCCGCCGCGGCCGCTGCCACTGCGCCCGCGCGCACCAGCGTGACGGCCAGGCCCCCCGCGCCGACAGTTCTTGCGTTTCCCCGAACCTGCTTCATCGAGGATGCTGAGAGCTGCGGCAACCCTGGGTGCTTGTGCCACGCGCCGTTATCGGGTCCCCGCCGCGCCGCTGCTGCGGCCGCTGCGGCCGCTGCGGCAACCGCTTCAGCTGCCCTCATCGCGCTCCATGGGCACCGGCGCGGCCGACCCGCTGGCCATGCGTGTCTCGTGGCGCGCAGACTCGCCCGACACGGTCGATGCGGTGTCGTCGAGCGGCGCTCGCCTGACCATGGTGGGGATACCCGCCGATGTGCGATCGCACGATGCCTCGGCCTGCGCTCGGCTGACGGCCTCGCCGGGCACCTCACGCCCGGCATGCATGCGCAGGGCCCTGCACCGCACGCTGCCGCCAAGGCCGTGCTCGTCGCCGCGCTCGGCGGGTGCACCGAGGTGGGGCCAAACCATCTCGAACCAGTCGCCCGCTTGGCCGCTGACCCTCGCTTGATCCGCAACGCCGTGCCTGCACCATGCGCAGGCCACGCTCGCCGCCATCCTGCGCAAGCAGCGCCAGCCCGTCACCGCCATCGACATGGCGCTCACGCCCACCCTGGCCGACACGACGCCGCGTGAGATCGTCGCGATCCACATGGCCATTGGCATTGCCGGCGACGGCCTCGAGATGGAAAAGGTGCCTGCCTCGTAGCACCGTGTGCATCGCCTATGCGCGCTGACTGGCCACACCTGCTGCTCGCCCTGCCTGCTCTCGCGGCCCGCTCAGATCGAAAAGGCCGTTGCCCTGGCCGAGCACCACTGTCCTGTGCACAAGACGCTTTCGGCCGCGGTGCGCATCACGCGCTCGATCACGCTGCGCCAGGCATGAAGGGACTCTGGCATGCCGTGCAGATCTGTGTGCGCTCGGGCTTCTCGCATGGGCATGGGCCGCTCGCACGAGCAACAATACAACTCTGTTTTCGCCCGCCGAATGCTGCTTGTCTTTGGTTTCTCCATCGCACACACACACACACACACACGCGCGCGCGCGCGCACGGGGCCCGGAGGCTGAGAGCAAGATCTGTCTACACCGCCCGCCACCGCCTGCACCTCAAAATGGCCCTTTCGCCAACGGTTTCCTCGGTGCCGGGTATGAGGGTCGGGGCAGCCAGCAGCGCGGGGCTGATCACGACGGTCGTCTCGAGCACGGATGCCACCGCCGCGTCGCTCGACCGCGAGCACGGCCGGATGCGGGGCGAGTCGGCTCCAACGACTATTGCGTGCAGCACTGGCGATATAAAGTGCGCCTCGCCGCCGAGCGACAGCCAGCGCACGACGCCGGCGCTGCAGCACTCGCCGGTCGCCGCACGCCACGCCTCGCTCAGGTCGCCGCCGCGCGAGGGCGGCCCGCCGACCACGCCGCGGGCACACTCTGCTGGACAAGGAGCGCCAGATCTGGGGAGCGAGCTCTCGACGTGGCGCCGCATCGTGCGGTCGCTGACGACCGGCTGCGGGTGCGGCAGCTCGCCCGCTGGCGCAGTGCTGCCCGTCGACGTGGCGAGCGCCGCCGCCGAAAGCGAGAGCCGCCGCAACAGCAAGGACCGCATCGGCGGCCTGGCCCAGCACGACGACCGCGCCGCCGCGCCAAAGACAGCTGAGGCCCCGAGTGGTGGTGCCGACCACGAATGTGTCGACGCGCTCTCACTGAAGTCCCAGCGCTCGCAGCTCTCGCATCCATCGCGCACCGTGGCCGAGGACGACCCGACGCTCGTCAGGCCAGAGAGCATCCAGTGGGCAGAGCACCGCCGCCGATTCAGCTCGCGCCGGGCGTCGTCGTCGGCCGACACGAGCCCGGATCCGGCCGAGAGCACGGACAATAGCATCGCAGATCTGGCCATCCGCACCTCGATTCCCTTTGCGCCGCGCTCGAGCGTCGGCCGCGCATCGCGGCAGCAGTCGTTTGCAAGCAACGGCCGGCGGTCGCTCGCGAGCCGCGAGAGCACCTCGTCGAGCGTGTCGACGTCGGCCCAGTCCCCGCGTGCCGTCACGACGCACTTTAGCAGCTCCACCCGCACTACTAGCTCGCACAGCAAGCGCCACGAGCCCGCTGGCCGCGCGCTGGACATGGGATCCAACTTCCTGTCGAGCTCGCTCAGCCGCGACGATCTGCGCAACGCGCTCGAGGCCTTCACCAGCGACGCCATCGCCAAGCAGGTCGAGCTCGGGTACGATCCTGTCGCGGCCGTGCGCCAGCCGACGATCGTCGTCTCCGAGGACACTCACGGGCGGCGCACGGGCATCTCGGTCGGCGACGGGCTGATGCCGCTCGACAGCGCGCCGCTGACCGTGCGCCAGAGCGAGGAGCTATCGACGCTCTCTGCCTTTGGGGTCATCGAGACCAGGAACTACCTCGTCGACAAGTCCGCCGCCAGCTCGTCCTTCAACATTGGCGGCGCTGGGATCTGCATCGGCGACGGGCTCGAGAGCCGCAGGCTGTCGACAGCGACCAACAACTCGGACGCCAACTCGCTGCTGCGCCGGGAGAGCACCAAGCGCCGGTGGTCGCTGCCTGCCGCCGATGTGCCCGTCGTGCACGGCCCGCAGTCGGTCGTCTCGCCGCCCGCCGCGCCAAAGCACGCCGTCGGGTCACGCAACAGCTCGCACATCTCCATCGCGACCCAGCGCAGCGGGCTGCAGTCCTCCCAGAACTACATCCCGCTCTCGGGCTCGACCGTTGGCCGCTCGCCCATGGGCACGCGCAAGAGCGCGATGCGGTCGTCGAACCGCTCCTTCTCGAGCGCGGCGGGATCCACCGCCGCCGGGCTCGGCTCGCCGTCCGCGTCGTCGTCGGTGCCCCATGTGCGTGGCATCCTCAAGAACGGCGCCTCGTCAGCGGCCGCCATCCCAATGGAGATTGACCCCTCGATCGTCATCGACTTTGGCGGGCAGGTGCGCATGAACGCGGCGCTCGAGCGCAAGCTCGCGCGCAACGACTCGAGCGGCTTCGACAACACGCGCTCGAGCCAGGCAAGCATGTCGCCGGGCATCAGCTCGTACGAGTCGCACGACTCGATGGCGCACAGCGTCTCGCATGCGTGGAGCAGCCCCAACGAGTCGCGCGGATCGGTCGCCCTCGAGCGGCCGCCCGAGGCCGTTGCCCAGCTGCTCGAGAGCGAGCTCCCCGAGATGGAGCGCCGTCTCATGCAGCGCATGAGGCCCGCCATCTACCTCGCCGGCGAGTACATCATCCGCAAGCACGATATTGGCAAGCAGATGTACTTTTTGTCGCGCGGCCAAGTCGAGGTGGTCTCGGGCGACGGCAAGGTGCAGTACAGCGTCATCAACCGCGGCTCCTTTTTTGGTGCGTGTGTCTGTGTGTGCCCTTCAGGTCGCCTAATGTCGCCTTGCTGACGTCTTTCACTGCCCAGGTGAACTCGGAGTGCTTTTCGATATTCCGCGCACGGCCTCGGTACGCGCCATCGACAACTGCGTGTGCATGGTGCTCACGCGCAAGGACCTTGATGACGTTATGAAAGATTTTCCTGCGATATCCGAGCGGTTCCAGCAGGTCGTCGTGGCGCGCATGGAAGAGGTCAACCAGAAGCGCGCGACCGCAAAGCGGGTCAAGATCAGCACCATCGCCACCAGCATGCAAAAGGTCACGGGTGGGTCTGTCGTTGGGGCTGTGCCGCCCAGGCCACAGAACTGTTGGCGCGGGTCGCGGATCTTGCCTGGCTGACATGCGCTTGCCGGGTTGCAGAGGAGGAGGAGTCGTATCTGAGCGGGGCGGGGCGTCGCCCTGTCGCCGAGTGAGACTCCCACAAACATAACGCACACACGCTCAATGAAGATGCAGACGCCGGCACTTTCCCCAACCGCGCTCGAGAAACCGCACGCCGATGCCGGATCTCCTCGCGGGCGTGCCGCTCATCCCACCGCTCGATGCCGCGGCCGATGGACCGCCGGACCCGCTCGCGCATCCGTCCACGCCGCACTCGAAGCCGCGCAACCAGCGCAACCGCCGCGCATCGCGCGATGAGGTGCCTGCTGCGGGGACAGCGGCCGGCGGCGACCCACTCGACATGATGGCCCAGAACGCAGCTATCGCGGCGGCCCAGGCGGCGGGGTCGCCATCGCAGGCCGGCGCCGGCCCGCCCATGCCGGACGACATGCTCGCGCGCGCCGAGATGCGCGGGCTCGGCGGACCCAGCAGGCCGCATCCGCTTCCGCCCATGTCGGCTCCGCACGCTGCCCCAACCGTCCCGGCCCAGGCGCAGGGCATCGCGCCTGCCCAGCCACCGCCGCCGGCGCCCAGCCCACCCGCGGATGCTCGCACGCCCAGCCCAGACGATGCGGCGATCACGGCTGCCGACCGCCGCCGGCAGCAGCAACAGCAGCAGCCGCCTCCGCAGCAAGCCGTCGTGGACGCAGATCTGGTCACTCGGCACGCGGCTCATTCGCCTGCGCTGCCGCCGCTCGCAGGCGTCCCACCGCACCCGGTGGCTCAGCCGTCGCCCACTGCCGCGCTGCCGCCACCAGCACCCCCGCATGCATTCTACTCCCAGCAGCAGCAGCAGCAGCCACCGCCGCCTCAGCAGCCACCGCCGCCTCAGCAACAGCAGCAGCAGCAGTCGATGCAGCAGTCGCATCTTCAAATGATGCAGATGCAGCAGATGGCCGCGCAGATCCCACTTCCGCCGCCAGCATCAGGCGACGGCCATCGCGGCAAGAGCAAGCATGCCCGTGCGCACCGCAAGCGCGGGCAGTCCGACGCTGCCCACACGGTCAGGTACCATGCCGACTTTGCCGACACCGAGGAGGCGCCTGCGAGCGTGCGAGGTGCCGAGGCCTCGATGGCTGCCGTGACCGAGTCGCCGAGCGAGCACAGGAAACACCGGCAGCAGCGGTCGCTCGATGTAACGGCCATGAACATGATGATGCAATCTCAGCAGCAGCAGCAGCAACAGCAGCAGCAACAGCAGCAGCAACAAGCTTACAGCGCCTACTTGCAGCTGCAGCAGCAGCAGCAGCAGCAGCAGCAGCTGCAGCTGCAGCACCAACAGCAGCAACAAGTAGCTTTCCAGAATCAATGGGCACAGTGGCAGAACGACGCTGCCAACGGTACTGGCGGGATCGCCAACCCAGGCGCTGGCTCAGGCCGGCCGTCTGTCGAGCGATATGATGTCCCTGCCAACGCGCGGTCATCGGTCATGATGCGGTCGCCATTCAACGCCTCTGCGATGCAAAACTATGCCTATGGCGGCGCAATGCCAGCTCAAATGTACGCAGGCTTTGCAACCGGCCAAGGCGCCGACCCCAGCGTGTGGCTTCAGGGAGGCCAAGCCGACCAGCTGCAGATGCAACAGATGCAGCAACTGCATCTCCAGCAGCAGCAGCAAGAGCAGATGCTTCTGCTGCAGCAACAGCAACAGCAGCAACAGCAGTATCTCGCCAAGAAGGCGGCAAGGAAGCAGAAGCGCGCCGCGACCATGGGAACCACGAGCAAGTCCGAGATGCTGCCGCCGATCGTCGACCCACTGTCGCTTTCGCAGCAGCAAGCGCTTCTGCAGCTGCAGATCATGCAGCAACAGCAGCAGCTCCAGCAGAAGATTGATGCCGCGCAGCTGGCCCAGCAGACTGGGCAGCTGCCGCAGCTGCAGGCACGGCAGTCGCTCGCGCCGCCTGCTGTGCTCACGCACCAGGCGTCGACGACGGCGCTGCTTCCCAAGCTCGGCTCGACAAGCCCGCCGGCCGCTGTACCGGCATTCGACTCTGGCAGATCGTCGCAGGCCGCGCCGCAGGGCCTGCACCAGGCAGCATCGCCCTCGGACAGACCGCCGGATGCTTCGCAGACAGAGGCTGGCGCTGCTGCAACGAATACCGCGGCGACGGCGGCAGCGCCACAAGGCACTGCATCTGCACCTGCAAATGCCGTCGGTCTGACAGCCATGACGATTTCGCCCGTCTCGTCGGCCATGACTGCGCACGCCACCTCGCAAGTCGACGAGAAGGAGCGACTTGGGGCGATCCACTCCCTGGGAATCATTGACTCTGGCGACCGTAAGCCGCGTGCTGCCTGGGTGCAAACTAGATGCGCGATGCTAATCCGCGGTTTGGTTGCACGGCGGTCGCGCAGACCCACGACTCAACAAGATCACGCAGATGACTGCTCGGCTGCTTGGCGGCGCGTGCTGCACGATCAGCATCGTGGACATTGACAAGGTCATCTGGAAGTCCGTCTTCTGGTCGTCGAACCCAATGCCGATCAAGGAAGAGCCACGCTACGAGTCGTTCTGCTCGTGGGTGGTGCAGGACGAGACGGGCCGCGGCGTCACGATCCTCGACTCGCGTGTCGACCCGCGCTGCGTGCACATGCGGGCACGTTTTGCTTGTCGAGGCGAGCCTTGCATTGTGTACCGCTCGCTGACACGCATGTGATTTCGCCGATGCTGCTGCACAGGCAAAGCCCGGCCTCGAATTCTATGCCGGAGTGCCGCTCACCACGTCGGACCGCAAGCGCATCGGCGCGCTGAGCATCCGCGGCGGCCCGCGCACGCAGTTTAGCGTCATGGATATGAACATTCTGCACGAGATGGCGTTTTGGGCGATCGGCGAGATCGAGACCATCTCGCAGAAACGCGAGCTCGACTTTAGGGAGACGATGCTCAAGGCGCACATGAAGATTGCGCGCATGGTCGACAGCTCACGCAACATTGATCGCGGCGTTGCAGTTGGGACGGTCGAGCGGGTGAGGGCATTCGCTGCATCTGACCGGCAGTGCTTTGATCCTTTCCCGACGGGCTGACTTGGGGCGTGCACAAGGCGCTGAGCATCATCCGCGAGGCCCTGCGTGCGTCAAGCGTGCTGCTGATGCGGTTTTCGTCCGAAGGCAATGGGTGCGAGACAAAGCACGCGTGCGGGCATGGCTGTGTAGGTGCACTGACATCCAGTCGTCGCGCGGTGCAGGATGAGAGCAACCTTGCACGCATTCTCCACGGCACCCAACACAACGGCGACATTGACAATCGGCGACGAGATCTTCCACGAGCTTGCGCTCATGACGCTCAAAAAGGACCCGCCTGGCGCGCCACTGCACCTGGACTCGCTCACGACCGGCCCCGTGACAAAGGACGTTGACCACTATTTGAACAAGAACATTGTGCGCTGCGCCAGCGAGCTCGTGTGGAGCAGCAACCGGCCCGCGGGCGTGCTGGCGGCGTTCTTTGAGGGGCAGTACCGGTATCTGTCTGCACAGGAGCTGTCGTTTGTGTCGTCTGGCGCAGCCGTGTTCTCGGCGCTGCTCGAAAAGGTGGATCTGTCGGATGCGTTTGTGCAGACGTTCCAGCAGTCGAAAACCCTGGCCACGGCGCTCAAGAAGCACTCGGCGACGTTTGGCCAGACGCAGGGCCTTGCACCTGTGGTCATGATCCTCGAGCCCATGTTCCCGCCCGTCAAGGGGTACGCCCCAGCGCCAGACGAGAGGGACGATCTTGCCAGCGCACTCGGCAACGGGGCAGCAGCAGGCCTCTCGGGCTCGTCGGCGGGCATCGAGCAGGTGATCAGCAAAGGCCCAAAGGGCCAGGCACAGGCGCAGGTTCTGGCACAACTCAACGACATGGAGAGCGTCATTGGCGCTGCGGCGGGCAAGGACAAGGACGCCGTCCCTGCCGGACCGTCCGCGGCGGCAGCAGCGGCAGCAATGTCGGCCGAGATTGACAAGACGCCCCTGCCACTGTCGCCCATCGAGAGTGTCGAGATCATGGCCGACTTTACGCAGATGGTAGATGTGCTTTCTGATCGCACTGGGCTCAAGCGTGCCAAGCGATGCGGCAACATGGTATAGTGCCCTTGAAGTTGAATAGGCTGGAAATGCACTTGCAGAACGCTGACCAACCGTGCGATCGCATCTGCTGCGGCTCATGCTTGTGCAGTTTGGTGAGTTCGGCACCGATTAGCGTTTACTGGGCAACAAAGAAGCGCCGAAACTGACACGCTGTGCTTGCAGTATTCCTCGCCAACATTGGCCCCGAGTCCGGCACGCCCGAGATGATTGCCTCGATGGCGCACGAGCTGTTCTTCACGCTTGACGTGTACAACCGCAAGACACGGCGCAACATCCGCGCGCGCGTGGGCATCCACTGCGACTTTGTGCCCGCAGAGCTTGCAAGCGAGTCGCAGACGCTCAAGGATGTGTGGACAAGCATGGTCCACTTTGCGTACAAGCTGGTGAGCAGCAGCCGGCGAGCGAGTTTGAACGCGACTTGTGCTGCTTCTCACACCGGATCTTTGATTGGCAGGAAACCCTGACCGACTCGGCGCTGGCATCGGACATCTTCTACCACCAGACCAAAGAAAAGTGCACATACGAGCAGGCATCGCACCTGTTTGTCCGAGGTCAAGGTGCGCATAAACGCTGTGCCTGCACTCGATGCGGCCAGCGATGAGGCTGACAGACAGGGCTCAGGCTCGTTCATGACATACAGGCTGATTGGCATGGTGCTCGCAAGCGGCGACGCGCAGACCGAAGGCGCGGCCGCGGCGCTGCCCAAGGAGAACGGCGTCAACAACGGCGGGTCGCTGATCACGCAGAAGCTTGTCACCGGCACGGCGCCGCAGCAAGGCGGAGGTGGCCAAGACGGATCTGGCGGCGGTGCGGGCGGCGGCGGAGGCGGCAGCAGCGGGAGCTCGGGCGGAGTCGCAGGACCGGCAGGCGCAGGGGCAGCGCCGGCTGGCGGCAATGCAGGCGCTGCTGCGGGGGCGGGCGGCCCCGACGCCGCGCGGGCCGACGAGGCACGGCCCAAGAAGTCTCGGGCCTGCATCGTCATGTAAACATCCCGATTCATACAGCGTCAGGCTTTATCCAGAGCTTTGAGGTAGAGGGGAGGCGCAGGTGTTGGGCAGGCGTGGATCACGCCGACCAGTCGAGCCAGCCGCCCGAGTAGTCCTTGGCGCTGCGAATGCCCGAAGGCGAGGTCAGCCGTGATCCCACCGGACAAACTCGCCGGCAGCGCTCACTTGAAGAAGCCGTGCGACTTGACAACCTGCAGCGCTGCGGCGCTGCGGCGGCCAGAGCGGCAGTAGACGACGACGTTCTTGTCGGTCGAAGGCTTCTCGAAGCCGTAGGTGTCCTTGAACTCGTCGGCGCTCAGGCGAAAGGCGGCGTCGAGAGCGCCGACGGGGATGTTGTGGGCTGTCGGAATAATGCCCGCGGCGACCTCGGACGGCTCGCGCACGTCAATGAGGATCGTCTGCGCACGGCAAGCAGCGTCAGCGTGCCTGGGAGGGGCAGCGCTGGCAGCGGATCTGTGAAGCTCACGTCCGGGTCGGGCGAGCTCGAGAGCTTCTGCACAAAGGCCTTGTCGACTGCCGGATACGGCTGGCCCGACATTGCTCTGGAGAGGGCGGGGAAGGCGCGGTTGACGGCGGCAAAGGCGTTTTTGGGGCTGGGGACCTGCGGCTGCGGGGGAGCGAGGCGGACGGGCAGCGCACCGAGGAGAGCTCGCAGCATGAGGCGGGCACGGGCAACCGATCGATGTCGCCACCAAGCTCGCCAGCCGCGCCATATGACGGCGCATGGCGCGGTTCACAACCCGAACTCGCAACATTCGAGGTTGACGTTGAATCGACCATGAGTGGAGGACAGGGAGGACCTGGCGGCGGCGGGCGCGGGCTGTTGCCGGCGCTGGTTGGCGCCGGCGCCGAGTGCGACACGGGCAACTCGCTGGCGCGGCTGGTCAAGCATGGCTCGCAGGGCACCCCGCTGCCGGACCGCACGGACGCAGGACCCATGGGGCAGGCGCAGGCATCGTTCCGCGGTGCCGCGAGGGTGAGCCGCGCGCGGCGCCAGTGCGCCGGGGAGGGGGGTGCCTGCAGGCGGCCCGCAGTCCGCGCCCGAGTGTCTGCACAGCGACGGGCGTGGACTTGCGAGCGGGCGGCTGCTGGCTCCGCCCCGGCCCGCCGCACCCCCCGCGGCTCGCGGCGCCGACGGTCGCGTGTCGCTGACTCTTTCGCCGCACCCGACCCCACGTGCAGACGGCCCGCTTCGGCGCAGCTGGCCCCGCCGACTTTGGCGTCGAGGAGTTCCTGGGCATGCACGGCGGCGGCGCAGGCAGCAGCGCAGGCCCGTTGCACGGCCCGCCCGGCGCCTTTGACATGCGCCAGCTGCGCCACGAGCTCGAACACTCGGTGGTGCCGCAGCAGCACCTGCCTGGCGGCGGCGACGCCTGGGCGGACGAGTTCGGCGCCGCGGCGGCGGGCATGCGCCATATGCACCCGCCGGGCGGCGCACACGACTTTGCCGAGTTCGACGAGGTGTTTGCCCGCGTGGCCGGCCCGCACGCAGGCGGCCCGCTCGCGGGCGACTGGGCGGCCGAGTTTGGTAGCGCCACCACCGACGCCGACTTCGAGAAGCTCTTCCGCGAGAGCATGACGCCCGAGCAGCGCGAAGCGTTTGAGCACGAGTGGACCAAGCAGTTCGAGGCCGTGCGCGGCTCGCTCATGGGCAAGGACCCGCTCGGCGCCGACGGCCAGCTCGATCCGTCGCGCCAGTCCGAGTGGGAGGCCGAGTTCCAGCGCCACCTCGCCAAGGAGATGCCCGGCGACGAGGTCGACCACGCCGAGTGGGAGGAGATGTTCAACAACATGTGGCGGGCCGACAACTCGTTTGGCGGCCTTGGCGCGGCTTCGGGCGAGACGCTGACCGACGACTGGTACCAGAAGTTTGAGGACATGCTCAAGCGCAGCGCCGCCGAGGCCGAGCAGAACGACCTGGGCATGCTCAACGAAATGATCGACCCGGACCCCGTCACGTCACGCCTGCAGCCGTACGTCTTTGAGAGCGAGAATCCGTTCCTGGAGCACCCGGATCCGCTTGGGGTCGGCATCGAGCTGCGGCGTCGCCACGCCAGCCTGAGCGAGGCTGCCCTCGCCTTCGAGGCTGCCGTCCAGCGCGATCCGTCCAACTCGGATGCGTGGATGATGCTCGGCCAGGTCCAGGCCGAGAACGAGAAGGAGGGCCCTGCCGTCGCCGCGCTCCAGCGCAGCGTGCAGGAGAACCCGCAGAACACGGAGGCGCTCATGAGCCTGTCGGTCAGCTACATCAATGAGAAGATGGAGCTGCATGCGCTCACGACGCTCGACCGCTGGTTCACAACGCGCTACCCGGACATCGCCGCCTCGGTGCCGCCGCTGCCGCACAAGCCCACCGAGCCGGAGTACTCGATCTCTGACCTGCATGCGCGCCTGGTGTCCATGTTCCTGACTGCTGCCAACGAGGGCATGGCCGCCTCCAAGGGCAAGGGCGTGATGGATCCCAACGTCCAAGTTGGCCTCGGCCTGCTGTACTACAGAGAGGGCGACTTTGCCAAGTCGGTCGACTGCTTCACGGCCGCGCTATCCGCTCGCCCGGACGACTATCAGCTGTGGAACCGCCTCGGTGCGACGCTGGCCAACTCGGGACGCAGTGAGTTGCCGCACTTGCATGTGTGCCCAGATCCGCCCTGCGGCTGACGGCCCATCGTGCAGCCGAGGAAGCCATCGAGACGTATTACAAGGCCCTCGAGCTCAATCCGTCGTTTGTGCGGGTGCTCTACAACCTGGGCATCGGCTGCATTAACATAGGCTGCTACCGCGAGGCGGCCGAGCACCTCCTCAGCGGACTCAGCATGCACGAGTCGAACCGCTTCAAGCAGGAGAAGACATCCATGAATCTGTGGGAGACACTGCAGCGCGCGTTCATGCTGATGGATCGCCCCGACCTGGCCGCCAAGACCAACACTGTGCGCGACGTGGCTGCGTACCGGGACGAGTTCACCTTTTGAATGAAATGAGAATGCAGTGCGAATCCCATGAGAACATTGTGATCCACTCCAACGCCGGTCATCACGTGCGGGCCGCTGCGAGCTGACGACAACGGCGCAACCTTTCTCTCGTCGTCAACATGGTCCGCGCGAGCCTCGTTGCCGCCGCCGCGCGCGCAGCCGGCGTCCGCCCCGTCGCAAAGGCCGCCTCGCCCGCGGCCGTCGCCCTGCTTGGTCGCCTGCGCCTGCCCGTCGTCGCCGCGCCAATGTTCCTCGTCTCCGGGACCGAGCTCGTCGTCAACACTTGCAGAGCCGGTGCGTCGCTCGCGGGCCGCCACCGGCCATCTGTTTGGCCGCCCGCCTGGCGCTGACCCTCCCCGTGAAGGCGTCGTCGGCACGTTCCCGGCACTCAACGCCCGCTCCGAGCCTGAACTCGAGCGCTGGCTCGCCGAGATCCAAAGGGGCCTCGGCCCAGACAGCGCGCCGTTTGGCGTCAACTTGATCGTCCACAAGACCAACAAGCGTCTCGACGGCAACCTCCGCTGTCTCGTCGACCACAAGGTGCCCTTGGTTATCACGTCGCTCGGTGCCGCAAAGGACGTTGTCGACGCCATCCACTCTTACGGCGGCTTGGTCTTCCACGACGTCACCAACATCGTCCACGCACGCAAGGCCATCAGTGTGTGTGTCGCAATACCCGGCAGATCTACCGCGCTGCGTCGAGGCTGATCTTGTGGCTGCAGGCCGGCGTTGACGGCATCGTCGCCGTCACGGCTGGAGCGGGTGGCCACGCAGGCGCCATCTCGCCGTTTGCCTTCATCCCGCAGGTGAGTCCGGGGCAAGGGTGTGGACCGAGTGCGTGGCGCTGATCGCTCGTCGCTCAGTTGCGCAGCGAGTACGACGGCATCATCTGCCTCGCCGGCGCCATCTCGGACGGCCGCGGCGTGCGTGCGGCGCGCGCACTTGGCGCCGACGTTGCTTACATGGGCACTCGCTTCATTGCGACGCAAGGTTGCACGCTCTGATGCGCACCCCCTCTTGTCCCTGCCTCTTGAGCCCCTGACACGCTTCTCGTGCAGAGTCGATGGCACAGAAAGAGTATAAGCAGATGGTCCTGGATGCCTCGGTCGGTCCAAGCCCGTCGTTCCTGCCGACCGTGTACACTTCCAACATCAGCGGCGTCAACGCCAACTTCCTGCGCGCCAGCCTCGAGCGCGCAGGTCTCGACCCAGACAACCCGGTCCGCGACGATTTGGGCCATGAGGACTTTTCCAAGCTCGGTGAGGACCTCGGCTGGTGCTTGGCGCGCTATTCTTGCTGACAAAGCCGTGAAGACGCCTCTGGCAAGAAGGCTGGCAGCAAGGCCTGGAAGGACATCTGGTCTGCGGGTCACGGCGTAGTTGCCATCAACGACATCCCTACTGCGACCCAGCTCGTCGATCGCCTTGAGGTCGAGTACCACGCTGCCGCGGAGGCATGAGAGGCCGTAATGAACACGCGGCTGCAGCCCGACAAGCAGTTCGTTTAATTCCTCTGCTCGCCCGAGCTGCTTTCCGGGACGACCAAGACGAGATTGCGGAAGTCGCAAGAAAGGAAGAGCCAAAAAGTGAAAATAGAAGGCCGAACAGCATAACGTGGCGCGGCCCTCAAAAGTGGCCAGTGGTGCGCAAGTACTCGACCCATTCATCCTCCTCTTCCTGAGCTGAGGGCATCTTGACCGAAAAATTGTTGTAGAAGCGGAGCATTCTGCCATTCACAAAGCGGATATGGGGAACCTCGCCCGGCGCATACGGCAGGCGGCGGTCGCGGATATTGGTTTGAACAAAGATGCCAATGAGGAATCCAAACACCACGAGCGCCAAGATCCATCTGAAGTTGAGGTTGTAGATTGGGATCTTGTTTGGTGCGTAGATCGACTCCTGCATCTTGAGGACGGCGGTGAAGATGATGCCGCCGATCACGGCTCCGGTCGCCCATGCAAGCAGCATCACACCGTGCGTCGCGCCAACGTTCTTGGCGCCAAACTGGTCGGCCACAAAAGCTGGGATGACGCCAAAGCCGGCACCGTCTTCTCGGAGTGTTAGCAGCGTGGTTGCGAGCGTAATACAAAGCCCGCAACGTACACCAAAATGCAATGACGAAAACACATGCAAGGAAGCCAGTGAAGTCCTGTTGGAGGATTGCCGTCGGAAGATACGCGACGCAGATGCCTTGGATCAGCAGCGACGCCAGGAAAACGCTCTTTCGGCCGGCGAAGCCGCTGGTGATAAACGGCAGCGCATCCGACGTAAGCGGCACGACCAGGCGGCCAAGCAGGTTGGCGCCGCTAAGAAGCGAGTTGATTAGGATGGCCGTATCGGCGTCCTTGCCAAACTGATTCTGGATGATCGACTGGATCTTGGAGATGATGAGCAATCCAGTAATCTGCGAGCCCAGGAACATGAACCACGACAGCTAGTACTCGGTGGAGAGCAGGGCGTCGGCTAGATTGACGTGGAACACATGGTCGATTGAAGAGCAGATCGACGACTTTTTGAGCGCCTTGACATTCACGATCGTTTCGTTGACGTCCTGAACGGGCTTGGTCGGTGAAGGAGATGTGGGCGGTGGCATGTTGGCGTCGTCCACTGCACTACTGACGATCTCCTTGGGCTGCGTAGAGCTTTGCAGACTCTTCCCGGTGGCTGTTTTACCAGTCAGACGAGTGCGGCCAAGGTTCTCGGCGCCTTTGATGGTGTTGACAGTGATGCCGTTGACCGACTAGTTTGGAGGCGGCATGCGCAGGATCACGGACGAGCTGGCCATCAGGATAAAGTACGCCAGTCCGAGAACGGCAAAGGTGAGCGGCAAGCCAACGATACCCGCCTCGCCCGTCTTGTGAAAGTTGACGCCAATGAGTTACTTTTGGGTGTCGGGCGCAATGATGGAACCCCCGCCGAAGCCGCACACGGCAACGCCGGCCGCGATACCACGTGCCTCGGGGAACCACTTCTGCAGCGGCGAGATCGGGGCGATATACGCGATTCCGAGGCCGATGCCACCAATGACGCCGTAGCCAAAAAAGACAAGCTCGATGTGCTTCGAGTACACGCCAAAGGCCGAGATGAGGTTTCCGGCAAAGAAGAAGCCCGCGCCAATATAACATCCGAATATTGGTCCGCGGCGCTCGAGCCAAGGACCGAGCAGTGCGGCTGTAAGACCAAAGACACTTGTTGGTTAGCATCGAAGCGGAAGCAGCGAAGGGTCAGTCCTCGCTCTGGCATGAAGCGGCTAAATCGCCGAGCCACTCAGCCGAGGGGCAGTTCTGGGGCAGATACCCACCTACGGCAAGGTAAAACACGTTTGAGGCGATGCTGCGGTCGACGCCGCCATTGATGCCGTAGATGTAAGCTTCGATGGGTAGGTTGTATCCAGACCAGGCGTAGAGGGACCCGGCAGAGAGCTGGTCGCGGTCATTTTTGAAGCGAAGGACGGCCGTCGATTTGTGCCGTTCGCGCGAGCGAGCCACGAGCGAGGTCAGTCGCGACGTCGGGGCGTAAGGCCACCGACAGGAGAGTGCTACTGACCTGGATCAGAATGGCCGCAGGAAAGAGCCACAGGCGGTGGAAGCGGACCGACGGCACGCGGAACAAGTACTACTCCGCCTTGAGTTGGGCGGGCGTTCGAACATACTTGATGGCCTTGTAGTATTCGGCGACGGCAGCCGAAATACGCTTGCGCAGCTTGTCGAGCATTGCGGAGAGTGGAGCAGAGAGGACCGAGCGACAGGCGGGTGGGTTGTCGACAAAACCTCAGGCGGAAGGCAGAGCGTAGAGGGCGACTTGGCGTGTGTTGTCGCAGATTCTGTGCCTCCGTAGCGAGATTCGATTGCCGGGACGATGGCAAGCATCGAAAAATGCCGCAGGGCTCGCCACACAGACGCAGCTCACCAAGGATCGGCGCAAGACTGCAAACCACATATGCAGACACGAGGCATTCTGTCCCGTACATGTGAAGTAAGCTCCTACGTCCAGCAGCACAACGCGAGTCGGCAGCATCATGGTCAGCTTGGTTTATTTTGTGTGAGCATCTGGTGCCACAACTCCCTCGCTCCCCCCCCCGGTTAGATCCGAACCGCTGGCGGCTCTCTAGCGCATCAGCATGCGCAGCCGCATGCGGGCCGCAAACGCCGCCAGCCTGGTGCACGGCTGGCCGGCCGCCTTGGGCGCCATCAGCCGCCGGTTGTTGATGAGCATGCCCCACGCACGGTGCCAGCGCGCCTGCACTTCCTTGAAGTTGGCCGCCGCCTCCGCCGCAAGATCCGCCTCGGTGACCACCTGCGACGGCCCGCTCTCGTCAATGTAATCGAGACCATAATCGCTCGCCGTCTCGTTGTCGGACTCGATCTCCACGGCCGGTGGGGGCACCGCGGCCTCGGCCGAGTCGATCTTGACCACCGACGCGAGCGCCGTCGGATCGACTCGGACGCCCTGGGTCTTCTTGAGCACAAACGCCGCCAACTGGCCGACGGCGTGTGCAATCTCGGCCCGCTGCGGGTTCAGCGCCAGCGCCTCCCCGACGGCCGCGAGCGTCGGCTTGCCAAACCAGCGAGCAGCTTGGCAGCGGCGGCGAGTCAGCAACCGACGGCGCGCATCGCACAACACCTGCCGCGGCAGCGCACTCACGCGTCTCCTCGTAAGTGGTGCGCAGCAGCTGGTTCAGAATGTCCTTGCTGGCGTCGGTCACAATGCCCTCGCTGTGCTTGCTGACGAGCGCCTTGATGTAGTTGGCAAGTAGATCGCCCGTGAGCTCCACCTTGCCCGAGCGTTGCGCGGCCTCGATGCCCTTGGCAAGCAGCACCTCGCGGTCGCGGCGCGAGCCCGACTGGCGGAACCAGCGGCTCGACGTCCTGACGTCTGCCGAGCGCATGGCATTGGTGCGCATCGGCGTGCGGGGTCAGCCGAGCAGCTCGCCTTGTATCCGACCGGGCCGGGTCAGACTCACCGCTCTTGGCCAGCTTGCCGCTCGTCAGGTGCTTGGCGGCCAGGTGGATCTC
>JADGIZ010000166.1:0-21816 GCA_027604665.1 Polyrhizophydium stewartii | reverse complement strand
CCGCCGTCTCCCGGGCCTCGCATGAACGCACAGTCTCCCATGTCGCTGCCTCCGATCAACGGCTCGATCCCAAGCAATCTGGCCCCGACGTCGTCGATGCTGCAGCCCGACCAGCCGACGCCGCCGACGCCGCCGCAGACGACGTCGCCGGCTGGCGGTGCCAAGCAGCCCTCGCCTCCGCTCCAGCAGTACGCCGCGCAGCAGCCCCTGCAGGCATCCCAGGTCGCACCTCCGCCTGGCTCGAGGCCGCCGTCATTGCAGCCCGCAACGCCGCCCTCGGACCGCGACGCGTCCAAGTACAAGACGCCTGAGATGCAGGACCTTCTTGCACTGCGCAACGGGCGCATCGCCACCTTTGTCGACGACGAGACCAAGTACGCCGCAAACTTATCACATCTGGTTCAGTTCCTCGAGCTGCTGATCAGGAAGCGCCGCCGGCGCAGCAACCGCATTGTCAAGTCGATTGGCGAGTCGGGCGCGCAGATGGACCCGTCCGAGAAGCGCCTTTCGGCTACATTCTCGTCCTCGCTTAAGCAGCAGGCCAACGAAAGCGACGCGGCATACAAGTTCCGTCTTGATGGCGAGATCGAGGAGCTGACGGTCCTGCACTCGATTGTCTCGAGCATCTTCTCGCTGCACCTTGCCGGCCTCAAGGAGCTGCGCGCCGCTGTCGACAGCAGCATCACGCCCTCGGGCGACGAGTCGCCTATCCTCATTGGCGACTTGCTCCTCTCATTTGCTGAGCAGATGCACAAGCTCTATGCTCGGTTTGCGGTCGTGGCGCTCAGCAACATGAGCAAGGTGCGCACCGAGATTGCGCAGAACGGTGACTTGGAGCATGATTCGTTCCTTGAAATGGTGGCCTCGCGCTTTGTTGCCCTCTCGGACGAAGACTCAGCCAAGGTTACCAAGGAGGCCAGCTCGGCGCCGTTCGAGTGGTTCTTGCGCCGCCCGATCCTGCGCCTTGCCTCGTACAATAGCTGCATGCAGTATATGACGGCCCGCCGCGACAAGCGGTACTTGCCGAGCATGGAAACCGACAACCGCAAGATCCTGGTTGCCTCGGTCAAGCTGGGCTGCACGGCGCGCGCAATCTCAGAGACCCTCGCGCTTCCGCTGTCTTAAGACCAAGGGGCCTTCGCCGCCTGCATCCCTACACGCTGGCATGGGAGCGCACTCACAACAGCAGCCTCGCATCCCCCTCCGATCCATCCCTCTCCGTGTTGCCTTGTCCTTTTGGTCACACCCTCCTCGTGCCCCGCCTCTTCCTGTCTCGCCCACTCTCGCTCTGCCGCACACTGCCTCTTTTCCCTGTTCTGTGACCACCTGCCATCCACCTCCCCTCCCCACGCATGCCGACGGCGTTCTTGCGCCTCGAGTAATACACCCGCTTGTCGTCGAGGTCGTTCCTTGGTCTTGGGGTTTGCCGTGTTGTCCTCAACAGCTGGTTCGTGGCAGACCCGCCCGCAGCTGGCAGATGCGTGTGCCTGCATGCCAGCCGCAGGCCTTGCCTCTTGCCGCTGCCACCCACTCACGCTCGTCACCCATGCTGCCCGCCGCGGCGCAGCCGCCAGCCATGAGCTCGCCTCTCGCTCGCGCAGTGCGGTCGTTCAACTCGTTCACCAAGGCGGCCGAGGACTCGGCCATGCGGACCATCCACGCGGCCGCCTCCGGTGCTGCTGCTGCTGCTGCTGCTGCCTCTGGCGCCGCAGTACCGCCTGCCTTCTACGTCGCCGGCACGCTGGTCGGCATCGTGCCGGCGTTCGCCCTCGAAGCCCTGTGCACGGCGCCATCGGACGTCTTCACCGTCGGCCCAACGGGCATATCCATCAACGCCGCGCTGACGACATACGAGGCGCGCTCCGAGGCAGTCGCCGGCGTGCTCGCCGAGTGGCGTGCCGCGCGGCGCTTCGAGTGTCTGGCCGGCTGGCGCAACGAGCGCTACGACGTCTTTGGGCCCGACACCACGCCGCTCGTTGCAATCGAGCGCGCGGCAGTCGGCCTCTTCGGCGTCCGCACCTTCGGCTGCCACCTCAACGGCTACATCCGCCTGCCGAGCCCGGACCCGCTTGCGTCGCCCGCATCCTCCATCCGCATGTGGGTCGCCCGCAGGTCATACAAGAAGCCCACCAACCCGGGCATGCTCGACAACATTGTCGGCGGCGGCCTGCCCTCGGGTGCCTCGCCAACGCCCAACATCATCAAGGAAAGCCTCGAGGAGGCCGGCATCCCCGCCGAGATTGCTCGCCATGCGGTGCCCGTCGGCATCTCGTCCGTCTGGATGTACTCGCCCGTGCGCGGTGTGATCCCGGACACCGAATACTGCTACGATCTCGAGCTTGACCCCGCGTTTGTGCCATCCCCAGCCGACGGCGAGGTGCACGAGTTCTTCCTCTGGGACCTGCCCACCGTAAAGAAGCACATTGAAGCCGGCGAGTTCACGGGCGAGGCCGGCTCTGTGATTGTCGACTTTATGATCCGCCACGGATTCGTCACGCCCGAGTCTGAGCCCAACTATCTCGAGATCGTAAACGAACTGCGCCGCCCGCTCATCTTCCCTGGCCCATCTCACTCGCACTGATCCCTGTTCTGCGCAGTCGGCAGTCGGCGTCTGTCGAAAAGTAAAAGTATGTGCACTGGGCACAGACCTGTAATCGAGGCTTTGATGAAAATATGAAGCCCGGCTTGATCAATCTCAGACAGACACCGCATGCTGCATCCCCAAAATGACCGATGCCAAAGAGACGAGTAACAGAGAGATATTCACCACGCCGGCTGCCAACAGCATGATGCAGGCGGTAAAGCCCCGCTTCTGACGCCGCCGACGCTGGAGGCGTTCCAGCAGCTGTTCCACGAGGCCTTGAATTGGGCCTCGCTGCCATCACCATAGCGCGTTTGATTGTGTTGCCACAACACGTCTTATTGCAGCGGCTCGGCAGGTTTGGTGTCATCGTCGCTGGTTTGCCGCACCCCTTCGACATTTCTGCAACGCCATCGCAGCTGTCGCCTTTGCCTCCGCCGACAGCTTCCTGCGCGTCACAACCACAGCTTGCTATGCAACCATGAGCGCCTGAGCTCTGTTTCTTCCAATCAAATGCACTCCATGCGGTGCGATTGCACTGGGCGAGAGAACGCATCGCTCGCTGTTGTCCCCAACAACATGTCCCGTCAGTTCTGCAATATCCGGAACCGACGCAATCGAAAGTGCTGCAGTGGAGACACCATGAGTGGCGGCCTCGTCTTGGGAGGTCTGTAAGGCGCCAGCCAGTCAGTCAGTACCAAAATTTGAGTGTTTGCTCAAACCTACTCATCAAGTTGCACGCCATAGAGACGCACCGAGGTTGCATGATCGTGCCCATTGCATCGGATGACGCTGAAGGTGAGATGCTGGCCGGGGGAGTCATCGACGGGGTCGCGGTCGCGCTGAGGATCGCGGCGGTGGTTGAGGAGGAGGCAGAGAGCAATGCCTGGCGTGCGCGCAGCAGAGAATCCTGCGTTGCCGTGGCCGACGAGCGCATAGACCCGTTCGACTTGCGTGCTGCGACCGCAGCTGACTTTTCCGCGGCGGCCTTCTTGGAGGTCGGCCCATCAGTCAAAGTTTGAAGCGCAAAGTGGACGCTGTGCTTGATCGGCAGAGTCTGCGAGCTCGCGCCATGCTCGGGCCTCTGCTGCTCTGCTTGCCGCGGGTGCGACTTGTGCCGAGACTGCTTCGACTCGCGCTTATCAAGCGCGCTCGAGCTGGGCGGTGCAGTTGCGCTCGAGCCGGCAGACTCGGCAGACGCCGAGGCCGAGAGTGCAGATATAGGTGCAGCGTTGGGAGATGTGCCCACAACGCCGGGTTCAGGTGGTGGCTTCCACATCTCTACGACCTGCGCTGAGCCCGAGGACATATGCGCGTTGTTGGGATCAGAGGAGCTTGGCACGCTTGCTGAAGACCGAAGCGCCGCCGAGCCCGTGACGACATCGACCACGGCCCGAGTGCTGAATTGGTCGTACTCGGCAAACAGGCTCCCGCTGCGATCTCGCGCAGCCGAGTCGCCAGAGTTGCCGTTGCACTCCACCGCGCCGCGCAAGTCTGCGCGGCGGTTGTTGGTGCCAAGAGGAATCGACATCTGCCCACTCTGCTGCTCGGCGGTGAGCATGCGAGCCGCGCTGCTGTGAGACGGGAGCCCCTGACTCATTGATTCAGAGAGCTGCTGCTTATGCTCGACAGCAACTTGACCGATAGCGTCGTCTCCCTCATCGACCAGCACCTGGTCGTCATCGCCGTCGTCCTCGTCCGGCTCGCACCCGCGGTGATCGTCTTCAAACTCGGCGTCTCGCGCGTCGTCATGGTCGTGCGGGCCCGCCTCGCCAATGTCGCACTTTAGAAAAATGCCACTCATGCCGGCCTGCCCAAAGTTGTTGCTGAGATCGCCGAACTCGCCCCCGATAATCATGTGCGAATGCATGGTTGCGTTAAAGCCGGCGGCGGCGGCAGCAGGCATTTGGTCTTTTTCAGCCGGATCGATCTTGTCGGCCGAAGCGGGCAAGAAAAGAGGTGTTTCGCGCTGAAGCAGTGCTTCCGGCTGCTGCGGCGCAGGTTGGAGTTGGTGCGGCTGTTGAGAAGTATGGGGCAGTGGTGGTACTGCGTGATTGCTGTGCTCCATAGGCAAGCTGGCAGTATCCCAATCATATGGAGTATCCGCCCTCGCACCAGAGTCCCGGAACATGTCGTCAAAGAGCGAGCAGATGTAATCGTAGTCTGGCTTGGTCGTGTACGAAAGAGACGTGATGTAGGCGTACAGATCGAGCATCTGCACCGGTTGACCCGACACAAGACCGGCGTTGGTCCACGCGTGCTTGAGTGTGCCGATGCGATCCTTTTCCTTGCCCTTCCAGGGAAGAGTGCCTGTCAGGAACTCAACAACCATGTAGAACAGAGACCATAGATCGTCGGCTCTGCACAGCTCCTGTTGTTGGAGCATTGCATGACACATTATCAGCCAGTCGCACCGCAGAAACTCATTGTGCGAGCTCCAGACGCCGGGGACTCACCGCGCCGCTGTGGGCAGCAACAGAAGCATATCGCGCTGTCCCGCGGAAGCCCACTTTGGAACGCGGCTGGCCGCAGCAGGTGTCGGTTTGGGGTCAGTCATCGCCTGAGCACACTCAACCCAGCAACAACAGCGCACGGGACGCACTTCTCGCACTTTGCCCGACGTAGACAGATACCGACGCGACAGTCCAAAATCGATCAGGAAGCAGCGCGGCCTGTTGTGCGCATCAACGTGTTCCGACTTAGGTGGGGCGATGCAAAAGTTCCCTGGCTTGATGTCGCGGTGCAGGAATCCAATCGAGTGGATTGCTTCGATGGCGCGCACCATCTGGCGCGCGAGCAGCGCGGTTGTGGCCATGCTAAACTTGCCGCCGGCTTTCTTCCGGAGATCAGAGACGCTGCATTGGCGGTCAGGCGCGCGGTGGCAGGCGTGTGCTTGGTCAGCGGGCGAGAAGCGCACAGACAAGGCGGCAGAGCGAGGCGCACTTGGGACCGAGCAGCTCCATCACCATGAAGCTGTAAGTGAGACTCTGAGTTTCTTCTTGAGAGCCCAAAGCATCGTCGGCAGCCAGGGGCGGGATGAAGCGGCCGTATGCGACAAACGAGCATGCATACGGCGAGGCTGGCGCAGTGTCAGGCGGATAGTCTTTCTGCCAGTGCAGATTCAAAACAGATCCTACCCTGCATCCGTTGAATGATGGAGACCTCGAGCTTCAGGACGGGCTTCTTGCACTGCGGCGACTCGAGCTTGATGGCGACGTGTCTGTTCCCGGTCATGTCGAACGCAAGATAAACTTCGCCAAAGGCACCCTTCCCCAGGGGTCGTATCTGCACGGAGCAGCAATGGCCGTGTTTGGTTAGCGTCAACAGACTCTTTGCCGGCGGGGCACGCCCGCAAGGGCGAGCATTACCAAGCGCCACCGGTTCTTGATGATGCAGTTGTCGAGACTGACGCGAGACACGCCTGTGTTGGCTCCGAGCTGCAGCGGCTGTGGCTGCAGCGGCTGTGGCTGCAGCGGCTGTGGCTGCGGATGCGGCTGAAGCTGTTGTGGCTGCGGCTGAAACTGTTGTGCGTGCGCATGCTGGTGTTTGTGCTGTGCCGGCTGCGGCGGCACTTGTGGTGCCATTGACATTTGGACCGGCTTTGATCTGAGCGCCGTCAACATGCCGAGCGCCTTTGCCAGAACAGACGGCGCGCGGGCTGGAGGTGCGGGCGTCGAATCAGGCTGCAGAGACTGCGGTCTGTGTTGTGCTGGTGGTGTGCGAGGGGTTGTCGCAGGCTCTTTCGGCGGAGGTGCGGCTGTGGGCGAGCGGGCGCCGGCTCTGGGTTTGTTGTGGGGCGGCGGAGACGGGCGGTGAGATCCAAACCTCGCCCTCAACTCGAGGGCGGCGGGCGGGCCGGCGGGCGGCGGGAGAGGGGCCGAGCGGACGTCGCTGGGCGTACAGAGACGTAGGATGGACGGGCAGGTGCGTGTGTAGGCGGGTGGCCGGCGCGGCGGGTTGGCACGGGGGTCGGGTCGGATGCCCAGACTGGCAGGGTTCGCTCAGAGTGCGCGGGGATTTGGCTGCTGCTCGGCGAAGTCGGAGGGCGGCGACTCAAGGCGGAGAGACCTGGCGGCGGCAGCAGCAGGCGGAGGCGGCCTGGGCCGGCGTCAAATGCGCAGGGCGAGGGGCCTTGCGGAGCGGAAGGGATGCAGAGGCCGCCCGGGGGGGGGCAACACGCACGCCGGCTGGGCTGATTGATGCGACAAGCGACAGTGCGGTGTCGCAGTGCTGGGGCCGACAGTTTAGACGCTGATGGCGAGCGAGCTGTGTCTGCAGAGGCAGCGTGGCGGCTGCGGCGTGTCGGTGTCGGACGGCGCTGCGTCGCTGCGGCGCTGCGGCACTGCGGCACTGCGGCACTGCAGCCGGGTGGTTAGGTGGACAGATCTGGTGGCGCTCCGGGCACGATGGTGCCGGGTGGCGCGGGGAGAGGCCGGCGGGGTTGCAGGCGAGGCGCCGTAGGCGACGCTAGGCCGGGTCGGATCTGAGCGGGCGGGGCCGGGCTGGCGGGCGGTGCGAAGGAAAGCAGGCGGCGGACGCACGGCGGCGGGCTGGGTGGCGGGCTCCGCCGGCCGATGCGCTCCGCCCGGGCGGAGGACTGCGCCGCAGCGGGCAGGCGGAGACCTCGGCACACACGAGCTCGCAAGGACATGCAGCACATATCACGGGCTGGCTTCGGCGCATGTTTCAGTCACTTCAGTCCCAGTCGTCGTCGTCGTTGTCGTGCCGCCTGACGGAGCTCTTGGTGACCCTGGAGAACGACGAGCCGCGGCGGCGGCCATAGTTGTCGTCCTCGTCGCGGTTGTTGCGGTCGTCGTCGTCATCGCCACCGCCTGCACGGCCCGTCGACGTCAACTGGTTGCTGGTCACGGCACCGAGCGTCTTGAGGACGGTCTCGACCGAGGCAACCGTTGCGCCGGCGCCGCCAAAATAGTCCATCCCAATCATCTGTTTCTTGAGGTCGCCTTCGCCGTACACCAAG
Organism: Polyrhizophydium stewartii; assembly: GCA_027604665.1. Classification (NCBI taxonomy): domain Eukaryota; kingdom Fungi; phylum Chytridiomycota; class Chytridiomycetes; order Rhizophydiales; genus Polyrhizophydium; species Polyrhizophydium stewartii. Next base: position 14,254 of record JADGIZ010000166.1, on the reverse strand, counting down.
ATTGTTGGCACGTTGCGGTCTGGGTAGTTTGGGATGCACAGATCGGCGACGATCTTGCAGAACTTGGTTGCCTTGTAGCGCTCTGCAAGGCGGTCCAGGATCGCATTGAGCAGCTTGCACGACGGGTTGTAGTCCTGGAACAGATGCACAACGACCCAGGTTGTCTTGCTCGCCTCGGTGACCTCGGTCGTGTAGTCTGGCTTGGAGATCTGGTAAACACGGCCAAACTTCTCGGCGGACATCTGGGCCTTGATGTCGGCGAGGCGCTGGCGGCGGTACGACCTGCGGGGCGGCGGGTGAGCTGCCTGTGTGCGGACGAAACAATCGGGACCAGCGAGAGCAGCGGCGGGCCACAGCCGCAAAGCCCGCAGCTCGGCCCCTGCGGACCTGCGGCGCCCGCCTGCCTGCAGCCGGCGCATGGCAGGCGTGCACATCGCCGTGGACTCACTCGAGGATGCGGTCGTCTTCGAGGTCCTCGAGCTCGTCGAGCTCGTCGAGCGTGCGCTGCTCGAGCGGCTTGCCCTCGAGGTGCTCCTTGACCGACTGCTCGACCAGCTCCGCGAGCTCGTCCTCGGTGATCTCAAGCTCCTTGGGCTTCGCGGGCAGGATGCCCCTGGCGCGCAGGATGTCGTTCCACTCTTCGCCGGGCCGGATCAGCCCAGGCGAGGGCGGGCGACCGCGCGGGGGGCGGTGTGCGCACCAGTGTCTTCTTCGCTCATGGGTGACAGCGTTCACGGCCGGGTTTGGCGGCGTCAACCAACTCGGCCTCAGGTCGGCCCACGGCCATCGACGCCCCGCGAGCGCCAAGTGTTTCCTGAGAATGGGCCTTGCCGCTTCCCGGCCGCAGCCAGCGCCCCCTGGGTCGCACTGGGACCGACTTCCCCGCGAGCTGCAGGACGCCGTCATCGACGCCGCAGGCCCCCTCACGCAGCTTGTGACCGGATGGGTGTCCGCCGCCAGCTTGTCGCCGCGCCAAGTGTGGGCCGACGCAGTCTCCTTGGACTGGCCGGGTGACCTCACCAAGCTGCCGACCCTGGCCGGCGACCTGGCCTGCCTCGAGGGCGTGCGCTCACGAGCCATGGTCGAGCGCCTGTTGGCTGCGTGGGCGTCGCGCAGGCCCCCCGCGCTCGAGACTCTGCGACGCACCCTGCAGGTCGCCGCTGTGCGCCATCGCTGGCACGACATGCTCGACCTGGACGCCCCCCTCAAGCTTGCTGCAATCGCAGCGAGAGAGGACGCCGTGTGGCTGCTCGAGAACCTTGTCAAAGTATATACCTCTGTCGTTTTGGACAGAGCAACGGTTCTGATGCTCGCCGCACCTGGCCAAGGCAGTGTGCTTCGATGGCTGCACAAGCACGCGCCAGAAGCGCATTGGCCACGCTCGGCCATCCACCACGCAGCGCAAGCAGGCGATGTCGAGCTCGCAGTGTGGATTACTCGAACGGGGCACTATGTGCGGTCTGAGAGCGCGCTGAGGATCGCAGCAGCCAACGGCCACCTCCCGATCGTTGTGTTTTTGTTTGGATCCGAAGCTGACCGCACTCCCGAGGAGACCTCTAACGCTGCATGCGAAGCGATCCAGTCGGGGCATCTCCACATTGCCGAGTGGTTGGTTCGAAACGACCCCAAGCTTGATTTGAAAAGGGTGCTTGTTTCTGTCCTTCGGACGCGCCGGATAGCCTATCTGAACTGGCTGCACTCGTTGGCACCTGTCACATTTGACGATGAGGCGTTTCCGCTCGCGGCTGCTCACGGCGACCGTCGCTCTGTCGAGTGGATGCAGCGAGCAGGAATGGTGAGAAATCTGCCACATGCACTCGAGATGGCGGCTGCAGCCGGCAACCTTGACTTGGTCAGGTGGATCTCCGACATGTTTGGCGAGCAGCTTCCCGAGTCGCTTCTTGAGATCGCCTGCAGCGTGCATGCACTCGATTTGGTGCTCTGGCTTGTCGATCGACCCGAGATGCAGCCCGTGATCCGCAGCCATCCACCTCTACTTGATGCCGCTTCGGGGTCGTTTGAGCTTGACACTGTCCAGATGCTTTACTCCCGCGGCTTCACGTGCACAACGCTGGCCCTCACCAACGCGGCGCTGGGGAAGCGGCCCGCCACGGTCCGCTGGCTGCTCTCCACGTTCAAGGACACACAATGGGACTTTCAGGCAGCGATGGGTGACAAGAGCATGAAGACTAACAGGGGCCGCGAGCCAGACGCCGAGTCCGAGGCAGTCATTCGTCGGCACGCTGGCCACCCACTCCACAGCGCAAGGCGGCAATTACGCGAGCTCGAATGTGTTGTATGGCTGATGATCTCAGCCATCGCGGTCGGCGCTCTCACGCTGATCATCGCGAGCTACTTTCTCCTGCGCTGGGTGTTCTTTCCGCTGGTGCAGCCGCTGCTCTTTGGGCCTGCGGCCTTGCTGTATCTCGCAGGCAGCGGCCGCTGAATGAACGAAGAGGGCCGGATGAACGTGGGGGGCTGAATGGACAAACAGGACCGGACGCCGCCACGTCGATGTTTGCCCCGTGGCCACCATCATGGCCAGCGACGACGTGCTCAAGTGAGGCTGCGCTGCGCAGCCGAGCTGGCGGCGGCCTGTGGCCTGGGCGGCCTCTTGGCAAGCCTGCTGAACTTCAGCGTCGCCCCCACCCACCCGCAGGTTCCTCGAGGACATTGACGATATCGCCAAGCCCGCGGCGTCCAAGCCCTCGACGCCGCAGCCCCCTGGCTCGCAGCCCGCGGTGCCCGCCGCCAGCGCGAGCCGCCCGGCCTCTGTTGCGGGCACCGCGAGCAGCTCGCCGTACGGCTCGACCAGGGGCACCGCCGCAGCGTCCCGCGACGTCCTCGACTTTCTCGACGAGATAGCCAAGCCCCCTGTCGCGGCCGGGTCGGCGGCGGCGGCGGCGGCGGCAGCGCCGGCTCGCCAGCAGGAGCCCGCCGCGGCTGCCGCTCCGGTCGCAGACCCAGCACGCTCTCCAAGGTCGCCCGTCCAGTCGCAGCACCAGCAGCACCAGCAGCACCAGCAGCACCAGCAGCACCAGCAGCAGAGGAGCCAGGAGTGGTCGTGGGGCTCGATCTGGTCAACGGCGGCCTCGACGGCTGCATCGGCGACGGCCAAGGTCACGGCCGCGACCGCAAAGGGCCTTGAGACGGTGCAGTCCATGGCAGAGCAGACGGCGCATGCCGTGTCGTCGAGCGACCGGGTCAAGGGCCTGGTTGCCGGCGTCGCTCCCGAGATCAACCGCCTCGGCGCCGACCTAACCCACTTCGCCAAGGTTTCGGTTAACACACTGGCCGACACCATTGCACCACCGATCGGCACCGTCGGCGGCAGCCATCTGCCCGCATTTGCGTCGGACATGACCGTGTGGTTCTGCGCCGACACGGCCGATGCAAACGTGCTCGACCAGCTGCACGACTTTGTGCAGACGACCGCCAACGAGATGTGGATCACTTCGTTTGCCCCCGTCGACCCCAAGACCGGCGCCCCGCTCGTGTCGAGCGCCGACCGCCCGCCGCGCTTCTCGCGCGTGTGCGAGAAGGCCGTGGTCAACAGCGTCGCCGACCCGGAGCCCGCAATGTCCAAGAGCCTGCAGCAGGCGCTCGAGCGCTCCGAGGCCATTGTGGCGCGTCTGCAGAAGCTGGCCGACAAGCTTGCGGCCGAGAGAGTGGCCTCGCAGTCGCAGGCAGCCGCGAGCAGGCCTGACTCCCGCTCCCGCCCGCCCGCGCGCACATGCTTCCTCGTTGTCCATCCGTTCACGCAAGTGCTTCCGCCTGCACAGCTCTTTGACGCGACCAAGCACGTCCAGTATCTCGTCATGCTCGTCTGCGACGCCGGCGAGCACGGCATGATCTCGCCCTCGGCCGTCTCGCAGTCGGTCGTGGCGCGCAACCCCTCGACGCAGTCCGACCCGCACTGGAAGTCGTGGGAGCAGACGATGCACCGGCGCGTCATCGAGACCGTGATTGCGGATCTCTTTGAGGAGATGATTGTTGCCGCGCGGCTGTGAGCCGCCCAGACGCCTATAAAGCGCGACTGAGTTTGGATAAGGATCATATGTGTGGCCGCAGCATGCTCGGTCCCCGTGCAACTTCATTCGGCCCAGGCGTCCTGCCTCGACCTCGGAAATTGAGCCACATGGGAGTGGGTAAACAACACAGGAACATGCGTGCACTAGCAGGCACCCGTGTCGCGGCCGGCGTTTCCAAGCGCTCAGTCGCTGCCTTGGCGCTCGTGTCGCGGTTCTGGTCTATTGGATGTGGCCGAGTAGTACAGCGAAGGCGCCGCAGACGAGTATGTCGTCATAACCGACTGCGACATGGGTGCCGTGGGTGGATGTGCCGACCGGTGAGTCGCTGTCACCGTCGAAGCCGTCGAAGCCGCCATGGCCGGGCCCTGCCTTGCGCCGGACTCAGCTGTTGACGACGGGCTTGCTGGCGGTGATCCAGATGCACCCTGGATGCCGGATCCCTGCGACAGAAGCGACGAGAGAGGAAGGCGCGAGGGCGATGGTGGCGAGCGGCTGCCAGTGTAGATGCCCATCGGCGTCTGGAGCGGGCCGCCTGCGCCTTGCGGCGCCGACGGATTCAGGATGCCAAGCCCGCGAGGAGATGATGACAAACGGCTGGACCGGAATGCGTCGGCGGCGAGCGACGATCCCTGCGCGCCAGCAGAAGCGCCTGTTGCACGCAGGGGTGTCGGGCTGCCGCGACCTCCTTCCGGTGGAAGCGGAGGTAAATCATGTGTTCGCATGCGAGGCGTCGTCGAGCGTGTCGAGAGTCCAAGCGAGTCCTCGGTCGTGCCTGTCGCCACGCCTGCCGCCGATGCAGCGAGGAGCGATGCCTCTGGGTCGCCAGGTCCAATAGTCGAACTCAGGTCCTGCGAAGATCTCGCTTCCTTCTTCTTCTTGGCCGACTCCTTGAGTTTGTCCCAGCGATCCTTGTACTTGGCGGCCGCAGCGCTCTGCGCACGTTGCAATCAGCGCTTGCTCGCCTCTTCCGAACCGCATCAGCGCTTTGTTTCCCATTTACCTGCTGCTCGATTTCTGCTCGTGCCACGAGCAGCTCAGCTTCGAGCTGCCTGACACGCTCCTGCAGCATTCGCATATCCGCCGCGCTGCCTGAGGGTGGCTGGCCGCGCATCGACGAGCCTGTGCTCTCATTGTGCATAGACGCAAAGCTCGATGCTCCTGATCCCGCAGCGCCAGGTAGAGGTGGGTGATGCTGCAGCCCACTCGACGCTGCAGATCCATGCCCCGAATTCGGATTTGATCCGTGCGTGGCTGCGCCGGCCGAGAGCGGAGTATGTGCTGCGGCTGCAAGCCCGGCGGAGAGACTGCCCGAACTTGGATTGCCGTGCATGAAGCGCTTGGCCTGCTTCTGCACATCTTGGCGAAACTGGATGATACTGCTGCGCAGCATATTGTTTTCCTCGGCCGTCTGCGCGGCCCAGATGATTTGCATTAATCTCCTCATTTCGAGTCCGTGAGCTCAAACAAAGCGCGCAGCTTGTGAAGCGCACCTTCTCGAGTAGTGCCACGCGCTTTGTCAATCGATCAACGATCTGCTTTAAATGGTCATTCTCGATCTGGTACTCTTCGAGCGTCTTCTTGCGGCCCGCCCCTGCGCCGACACCGGTGCCAGATCGCTGCGAGCTGCTCCAGGCAAGGTGGCGGTAAGCAAGTACGCTCAATCAAAGCAATACGCGGAAAAGACTGGTATTCTCACCCCTTTGCCTCGTCAAGTGAGCCTAAGCTCGACTCGCGACGGGTATGCGATGAGAAGGAACCGGCGCGTTGAAGTGCTGCTTGCGAGAGCGGCGCGCCATGCGGAGACTGCACAAGCGGGACGTCCGATGGCACAAGCAGGTATGACTGTAGGATTGCTGTGCTTTGCATGGGGTCATGCAGATCCGTCGGAGATCCTTGGACAATGCCCTCAACACGCTTCGTTTGAGATTGGCGTCCGGACGGTGGGAGCGTCGCATACTGTTGCGGCTGGGAATATTGCGATGGCGGATTCGTTGCAGGATCGCGCGTCTCGTCGGTGAACGAGGAGGCACGCTTGACAGCCAGGTCGGCCGAAAGCGGCCGACGCTCTCCCTGCAGCGGGACGGTTGTGAATGCGACTGGAGCACTGACGGATATTTTTTGAACGAGGCCTTCGACCGCCTCCCAGAACTTGTTAAACGGATCCTCGGGCTCGTCGTCCTGCAATCCAGGGGTTATTGAGGTTAGAAGCGCATCGCGAGCGAGCGTCACGCTCGCACACGTCATGTCAGCCCGCACCCTCCGTATTTCCTTGGCGTTCTCGTCGAGCATCAGATACGAGTGGGCGATCGACTGCGAGGAGACCGAGTCCGACTGGTCGAGCGACTTCACGGGCACGGTGGCAGGTTCGGCGCTGAAGCGGTGCTGTGTGTGGTATTGCGGTGTGCCCGACGATGGGGCAGCGCGCGAGACTTGACCTGCCGTGTGTGCACCGCCGCTGATCTGGATTCCGCCGGGGCCGAAGCTGGGGCCGCCGAGCAGGCTCTGCTGCTGCGCCGCGGCGCGGGTGCGGGTTGGAAGGATTGTGCTGTCCGACTGCGACTGGCCAACAAAGAACTGCCGCGAACCGAGGATGGAGCTTTCGGCGAGATCCGCGGCCAGAGTCGCGATGTGAGTGGACTGAGGAGTCGTCCCCGCAAGTCCGGGGGCGGTGGCAGCCGCAGGCGTCGGCGACGATCCGGCCGCAGATGTAGATCCGGGTCCCGTCGCCGCCGTGTTCGAGTAGAGGTGGATGGCTCCCGGTCGGCGCTGCTGCTGAGCGGCAGCGAGGGCCTGAGGCAGGCCCGATGGCGGGGTTGTGGCACTGTGAGGCATGCTGCTCCGCGACAGCACGGAAACGCCCGATGCGGGCGACGAGCTCAGCGCCGACTGCGGCGGAGTAGGTGCGGGAGATGGCGACGATCTCGCGGGCACTGAGCCGCCGATCTCGCCCAGATGGCCTGGCATCGCCGACGGCGACGTTGAGATGGGCTGCTGCTGGGGCGGGGCCGATACGGCTGCGGGCGGTTGCTGCACTCTGCGCTGCAGCTCCTTTCCGCTGCGGGTGTGGCTCGCATACAGCAGCTTGAGCGTCTTGACGGCCTGCGGGGTGCAGCGAGCGGTGGCGGCAGCACGGCCATGCGCAGAGCCGGGGCGACAGCGTCCGGCGTGCGGCGAGTCATCGGCGTCAGCGATGGCGACCAGGCGATTGCGTCAAACGGGATGCGGCAGGCGGGCGGCGAGGTCGAGCAAGGCGCTGGGCGCCTTGGGCGGCATGCGTGCAGGCGATACGCACGGCCCAACGGGCACCTGCTGGAAAAGCACTGGCGGCGTCCCGCCGAAGCAAGGCGGCAGCAGCAGCAGCGGCGGCGGCGGCGACGACGAGAGCAACCAACCTCGGGGTCGCTCGTGTCGTTCATGGCCAGGAGGTACTGCTCTGGACGGGCGTCAGCGGCACGCAGCGGACCAGCCCTCTCGAGCGCCTCCTCTCCATAGAAGACGCCCTGCCGGCGATGCGGCAGCGCAGCATCCGCAGCGAGCGACGCACCGGCCGCTCGGAAGTGTGCCTCGACCGCCTTGAGCAGATTCCCCCTTGCCGTGAACTCCTCGGCCGCTGACGCAAAGGCGTTGGCCTTGGGCACCACAGGGGGTTGGGCGCCCGTGTCGGAGCAGGCAACCGTGCGACCCGCTGTCAGCACCTGCGCTGACGGCGGCGGCCGCCGCCGCGTGCGGTGCGTGTGCGCCGGCCGATAGCCCGAGGCGGCGCACCTTCTGCGCCGGCGAGTCGTCCATTGCGGTTTTGGTCAAACAGCCCTGGCCGGGACTCTGAGCTTTAAGCTCGCCGCACAAGTCCAAAGGATGCACGTTCCTGATCGGATCGACCGCGCAACTCTATTCGTCAGCGGGCGGTGCCTCTGTCCGAGTCTGCCCGCAGCGTTCCTGTCCCATGGACACGACGAATTGCAAAAGGATGCTTGTGCGATAAGCGTCGGCCGAACCATCAACTCACTCAGGCAGATGTCGTTGCGGCTGCTGCGGCAATGCGCCGACGAAGCGGCGGAGGCAGAAACAGAGCTGGTGTCGCCCAGCCATCCGCCATGTGCTTGAATGCCGACGGTGTTGGGATCGTCTGGGTTTCGGCCGCGCCAACAAGAACGGAAGCGGCGGCTGAGCATTCTCCCCGAACAACGCCAAATATGGCCCCCGCCGACAACAAGCAACAGTCAAGGTTCGTCGTTGCCCGCTTCCGGACGGGCCATCTGCGGCCTCACGCCGCCGGAGCAGGCGCATGCGAGGCGCTGGCGCACCCTCTCTGCTCCCAGGGCGGCGGCGGCCCACTGCAGGCGCCGCCGGTCGCTGCGGACCGGCCGCCGCTGCTGCTCGGCCGTCGCTGCGTCGTGGTTGCCCGGTCAGCTGGACTGCTCTCGTGACCTTGCGACGAGAGGCGTCGCAGGCGGGGTGCCGGCACGCACGCACGCGAGCTCGGCGACCGCCCGTCGCACCGCTCCTCCTGCTCCGGCGGCTGCGGCTGCCTCGCCGCCGGATGCCTCTTGGCACCCGCTCTCGGCTCTTTTGGCCGGCGCGCTCACGCTCTTGGCCTCGGCCCGTTCCCGCGGCGGCACAACCACACCGCCGCCTGTATCCACCGCTCGCGGCCGCCCGCCCACCTGAACCGGCGCCGGCAGCCTCGGCACAAAGCTCGTCTGCGGTGCTATCGCGGGCGTCATTGGCACCTGTCTGTGAGTCGTGCCGCCACGGCGCTGGGCGGTGCACGCAGAGCAACGCCCAGGTGCACGCCCTGACACGCCTCTCGGACCGCGACAGCATCTTCCCGATGGGTGAGCGGCGGTCTCCCAACCACCGCCGCCGCCGCTGCCTGCATTCCTGCCTGCATGCATGCCATGCAGTCTCTGACGACTTCCTTGGGCTCGCTCGCACGTGCGCTTAAAGACATCGTCAAGACCCGGCTGCAGAACCAAAAGATCGGCCCAGAAGGCCCTCAGTATCGCGGCATGTGAGTGACTCGGCCCGCCGCCGTGGCTGCGTGTGACGGCCTGCCCTCGCCGGCGTCAGTGCGCCGGTGCGCTGACCGTGGTGCAGCATCGACTGCGCGCGCAAGATCGTGGCGCAGGGCGGCCTGCGGGGGCTCTATCAGGGCCTGTTTCCCAACCTTGTCGGTGGGTGGATGCAATCTGCGACTTGCTGCTGTGCAAGCTGCCCTCGCTCACTTGCGTCTCGCAAACAGGCATCATCCCTGAGAAGGCGATCAAGCTCGCCGTCAACGACTACGCGCGCGAGTTCTGGGGCCGCCGCACCAACACGCACCCTGACCATCTGCCGCTGACTTACGGCATCGTGAGGGCCTGCTCTGGCGCATGCGCACGCTTGCATGCCCGCGTGTGCTGATGGTGGCTGCAGCTTTCTGGAGCGACCGCAGGTCTGTGCCAGGTCGTCGCGACGAACCCGATGGAGATTGTCAAGATTCAGCTGCAGCTTGCTGGTGCAACGCCGCTTGCGGCAGGCGAGCGCAAGATGACTGCCGGCGACGTCGTGCGCAAGCTCGGCCTGCGCGGCTTGTACAAAGGCACCACCGCGACACTTGCGCGCGACGTGCCCTTCTCGTTTATATTCTTCCCCTTGGTCTCCATTCTCAAGGCGGCGTTCACGCCCGAGCGCAGCAACGGCGTTCCGCCGTTCTCGGTCGTGTTTGGCAGCGGCATCGCCAGCGGCGCCATCGCCGCGGCGCTCGTCACGCCCATGGACGTGGTCAAGACGCGCCTCCAGGTCATTCCCAAGCCTGGCGACAAGGTTTACACGGGCATGATGCACTGCTACCGGTCAGGCCGCTTGCTGGCCCAGCATCACTGGCGAATGCACAGCGCGGCTGACACTTGGATGCAGGGATATCCTTGCGAACGAGGGTGCCTCGGCGCTCTTCAAAGGCGTTGTTCCGCGTGTGCTCATTGTGTCCGTGCGTACTGCGCATTGTGAGCCGTATCGAGGCTGATGCTGACGATGGGACCGATGTCCAGCCGTTGTTTGCCATTACGGTACTCGTGTACGAGGTGCAGCAGCGGTATCTCAGCGCTTGGACGGGATCCGGCACGTCGCCGTCGTCGTCGACGGGTGCGGCGGCCGTGGCCGTGGCTGCGGCAAGCAGCTTGCGTCAGTAAAGCATTCAAGCACTCAGCGCCGTCCATCTCGATCACGTCCGGACTCGCAGTCCTCAGGGCCTGCGGCGATTGGGAAGATACAACAGAACCCCGACCTCTCCGCACCGACACGCAGCATGTCCGAGCCGCTGTACTCTGCCGAGCAGATACGCATCCCGTCGGAGCTGCCCGAGATCCTCAAGAACTACGCCAAGTTCATCATCAAGTCTCAGCCGGCCGACATCCTCGCGAGCTCGGCCGAGTGAGTCGGCGTTGTGTGTTGGTTGCTATGTGCGCCGCCCGTGCGAGCATCAGCCCTCCCCCCCGGCAGCAGCCGCATCTGCCGACAACAGGTGCTGCGCGGCGCTGGCAAACAGGGCCGTGTGCGCCGCGCATGCTCGGTTGGCGGGATGCAGGGCGGCCGGCGTGCTGTGCCTTGCTGCGGCGTGCCGGCTCTCCGCAGCGTCGAGGCCGCGCTTGTTGTGCTGGCGGCACGCAGCGGCGTCCGCCACCCTCCAGCGGCGACGGCCCCGCGGCGTCCGCACGCCATCGGCCTAAACGTGTGCCTGCCAGTGCCTCCTGCAGCCGGCTCTCTGGCATGCGAGCTCGGCGCCGCCGCGGCCCTATCGCCTGTCGAGCTTGTCGGTCCGCGTGCTGATGAACTCGCCGCCTCGCAACATCAACACTCAACACGAACCGCTTCGACTCGCGATCCCACGCCAACGCATGCGCGCCATGCGCTCGCCCCATCTGTTCGGCGCCCGCCGGTGCGCCAGGTACTTCTCGCGGCTGTCCAAGCAGCGCACGCAGGCGAATGGCGGCAAGCGCCTGACCAACATGCAGCTGGAGGCGTTCTACGCCAAGGTGCGTCGCCGCAAGCTCACCGCGCCATCTGTGCTGCCTGGCTGCCCGCTTGCATGACGCATTCGCTCACCCGCCCTGCTGCACCACCCACGCAACGCTAGTTTTCAACCCCGGACGACCGCGGCACCGTGCCCCGCAAGGACATCGACGAGGCCGCCGCCGCTGCCAACATCCCCGCGACGCAGGTCCAAGACGTCCTTTCGTGCGTGCGCATGTCCCTGGCGCATCCATGCCGAGATCTGCCTGCTGACATGCCTGGGCAGGCTCGGCGGCTGGTCGGCCGACCGCGTGCCTTGGCTCAAGTTCTGGGCGTTCCTGTGTGCATCGGCAGCTGGCGTGAGCTTTCACGACGACGCTCCAATACTCGGCATGCCGCTCACACATTATCATCGGCGCTGGAACATCCCGTTGGCAGACGCTCATGGCCACTGTCGAGCTCGTGTGCGAGCTGATTGGCGACAACGGCCGCATCAGCGTCCCGATCGTGCAGGACATTGCCGTGTTTTTGATTGAGCAGGACCGCACGGTGGATCCGACGTTGGCATCGCACATCACGCGCGCTCTCGAGGCTCTGTCTCCGTAAGCATGCACCATCGAGTCTGTTCATGTTAAGCGCGACCTGACGCGTTTGGACTCGCGGGTGTGACCGCAGACGCGACCACCCGATCCCGCAGGTCATCGAGGCCGTGCGCCAGGAGATCGAAGGCAAGGGTGCTGCAGACGGCGAGCCGGCGGCTGGCAGCGACGACGCACAAGGCGGGTACGCGCACGAGTCGGCCGAGTCGTACCCCGACGACAGCGCGGGCACTGCGCCGACGGACTTTGGCGCCGAGGCCGAGACCGCCACCGGGAGTGGCGATGCAACCGGCGACGATGTGATCCAAGAATCCGTCGCCGAGGAGGAGCAGTAATCTACCACCTTTGGCAGTCCACGCTTTTCCGGGTCGTGCGCGTTGCAGCCTCCGTTACTCGACCCTTCACGTGTCCGCAATTCCCAATCTTCCGATATATTCCACCCGCCCCTCCCAAGGTGCGGGAGAATGAATACGCATGCCCTTGCAATCGCACACATCATGGCAGGAGCAGGGCCTATTCAAACGAAAACAAAAAGCTCCCGCCAGATGCGGCTTCGTCTGCCTCGACGGTGTCGCCATCGGCAGATGGTGCCGCAGACAGCTTTGACCAGAACGATTCGCTTGAGCTGACGGTGCACCGCGCCTTGGCGGCATCGAGGTTTGCAGCGCGCAGTTTCGCGGCACGTCTTTTCTGCGTGGCCTCGAGCACTTCGGGCCGCTGGCTGCGCAGGGCATCGACAAACTCGGTGTAAAGATCGCCGTGGCAGAAGCCAGACACCTGCTCGGGGCGGAACTCGGCAAAGTCGAGCACGTTGACGAGATTCTCGCTTGTCACAAAGTTCTGCGTCACAGCGATCGACTCTGACAGGTTCATCACGCAGTGCCACCAGCCGTTGGGCACGTAGAGGATCTCGCCGGCGCGGCAGACGCACTCAATGTGCTTTCGCGTCGCGGGCGACTGATCAAGCTCGCTGTAGTAGTTCATGAACCACTCAGCAAGAGACACCGGCGAAGTGACCTCGGAGCCGTCGGCGCTTGGGAAGACGCCCGGCGGGATGTGCTCGGGCGGGAACATGACCCACTTTTTGGCCCCTGTGATGACGGCGTTCCACGCCGATGCTGGTGGCATTGATTGAAGCTGTCAGCGCGCGAGCAACCAAGGCATGATTTAAGGCAGACAAAGGCAAGCGACTCACTGGAGTTTGGGTCGACGTGGAATGTGCTGCCCGAGCGAGCGGGGCCGACGATCAGCCAGCGATAGTCGGGCCGCCTGTTGCCCAGCACCTGGAAGAGATCCTCGGCAAAAAACTCTGGCACGGTGTAGTCGGCTGCGAGCGACGAGTCTTCTGCAAAGTGCTTATCAAACAAGTACAGCGGCGACTCCTCGTGTGCCTGGGCGGCGTATCTTGCGTAGTCCTCAAAAGCCATGTCGACTGCCTCGGCGCGAAAGAGCTTTCGGCCGTAGTTGCGCACAAAGTAGTCCATCGACCACTTGCCGAACGCGGGCCACGACGTCACCACATCGGTGAGGATAACCGGCCGGTTGGGCTCGGTGTACTCGCGCACAAAGTCGGCCATCGACAGACCGCTCCGGCGGTCGATGTTGTCGACAGCAGTGCCGCACAGGTGCTCGAGCGGCACAGAGGAGCATCGCCAGGACGTATAAATGACGTCCGAGAACATGCCCGGCACGCGGATGATGGCATCGCGCACGAGGCCCGGCGGATCCTGGCCGTCATCGTCCGAGATGCTGCGGCCCGCCGAGCGCTGGCGGCTCACGATGACGCAGCGCTTGAATGTGTTCCGCCACGAGCCTGCAAAGACAAAGTCGCCGCCGAATCGGGCAATGGTGCGCTGACGCCAGACGGCGTCGTTGTATGCGAGGCAGTACCAGGCCCGGCTGGCGCGGGCGAGCCTGCACAGCGCGCGGTCGCCGTCGGGCCCGCCAAAAGCGTCGGAGTCGGCAAGCAGCTCGAGAAGCAGGTGGTCGTCGAGCGGCGCAAAGGCGCCGAGGCCGTGGGGCCGAGCGGGCGGCTGCGAGTCGAAGAGCATGTTTCCCAGCGGCTTGATGCCAAAGGGGTTGTCGGAAACATAGTGGCGGTAGACGGACGCCGCCGTGCGGCCGGCGGTGCGCTTGGCCTGGCCGGCGGGTGCACTGTCGGCGGCCCGCTTCGATGGCATTTGAAGGAAGAAAAGTTTCGAGGTCTCGGCATCTGGTTTGTCGCATCCGGGCCTCGCCACGGTGACGACCGGCGCGCATCGCTGCAGCGGTGCAGCCGCATGTGCGCTGCAGGTCAGCGACAGCGTGCGGACAGTACGCTGCGTGAATTGCGACCTCGGGCAACTGGTGCGGCTTGGCGGCCTCCGCAAGCCAGTGATCTCGCAGATGCAGCGCCGAGCGTGCCGAGCTCGCCACCGGCAGCCCCAGAAACATCAAGGCCGGCGCTGCGCAGCATCCAGGCTGGCCGCCGTGCGCTGGAGAGGCACAGGGCCGTCGGCGGCCATCGGATGCCGATCGCGGGGCATCACCGGCCGCGGCCCTTGGCTCTGGTCGGCTGCGTCTCGCGTCACTTTCCCCACTCCCGCGCATCTGGTTTGGCCCCAACCCTGGCGGACGGACGCAGCCGCTCCAGAC
>JADGIZ010000165.1:0-21821 GCA_027604665.1 Polyrhizophydium stewartii | reverse complement strand
CCCCCAGCGTCTCCGCCCGCCCAGATCCGGGCCGCCCCAACCTCGCCCGACGCACCACGCCGGCCGAAAAAGCGCGCTTTCCTTCGGCCAACAGGCTCTCCAACTCCTTTCGCAACTCTTGCCCCGCACAGCTTTACCGCCGAGACCAGCGCCACAGGAAAAACAACCATGGCCAGCCAGTTTCTCGAGCGCGTGAAGCAGAACATCGTGGGCGACGCCATGGCCCAGGCCCAGTGGGCCGAGAAGAAGTGGGTCTGGGTCGTCGACAAGGACGAGGGCTATGTGCAGGCATCTATCGTCCGCGAGAACGGCGACGAGGTCGAAGTCATGCTCACGGACGACTCGGTAAGCAGCGCGCTCTTGGCACCCTTCCGACTGCTCGTCGTCGCCGCCGCTGGTCAGCTGTCCCTGCCGTCGCCGACCTTGGGTGGGGAGGGCCTCTTGGCGTCGGGTGGATGCGGGGAGCGATGTGAGCGCAGGCGTGTCGCGCGCGGCAGCAGCCGGCCGGCGTGACCAGATGGCTGCCACGGGCAGGGGAGCGCGACGGTCACGTTCTCGTGCGCGCGCGGCCCCTGTGCGTGCGGGGCACCTCGCTGCCGCGCACATGCGTGCGCTGGCCCGTTGCAGCTCGCTCTTGCCGTCGGCTGCGCGGGCTTCGCGCCGCGGCTGCCGTCAGCGCCGCGATGCGAATCCCGGATGTTGTGCTGTGCCACAGATCCTCGCATGCCCGTGCGGTTTGGCTGCTCAGCCGCCACGGTCGCACCACGCGCATGACCCTCCGACGCATTCCCTCGCCTCGCTCAAAGACCTTTGTGTGTGTCTGTGGGTGTCGTGGAGTCGGTCCTATCGCTATCGCCGCCTCGTGCGCTGCTTGTTCAAATCAATGGACATCTCGCCCGAGGCGGCGACGCCATCGGCCACCTTGATGCGCCGCAAAGGCTGCATGATCACGCTACCCACCATCGACCTCGATGTCCATGTGTCTCTTGCCGTGAACAAACGTGCAGCATCCTTGCTGCCTCACGCCTCGCCCCGCCCTTCCTCGTTGCCGTACTCGATCCTTCACCAGCATTTGGCTCGCAACTGCAGCGAAAATATCCGAGGCTCCTGGCTGACCACGCTCCGGAACGTGCGCTTCCAAACTCGCTCCGGCAAACTCTTGCAGAAACGCGTCGTGAGCATCAACGACACCGAGAAAATGAACCCGCCAAAGTTCGACAAGGTCGAGGACATGGCCGACCTGACGCACCTCAACGAGGCCTCGGTCATCCACAACTTGCGTCTGCGCTACTTTTCGAATCTCATCTACGTGAGTGGCTCCCCAAAGTGATAAACTCTCGCTTGTCGGATTGGGCTGACGCAACCTCCTTCGCGCTTTGCCGCGCTGCAGACGTACTCGGGCCTGTTCTGCGTCACGGTGAACCCGTACAAGAGGCTGCCCATCTACACCGACGAGGTCATCAAGGCCTACAAGGGAAAGAAGCGCGCCGAGATGCCGCCCCACGTGTACTCGATCGCCGATTGCGCCTACTACGACATGATGAACAACAAGGAGAACCAGTCGATTCTCATCACGTGCGTCGCACCTGGCCTGCTTGCTGCCCAACGCGCAGTCCAGCTCTGACGCGTGCGCATTTCCTATCCTTGGGCAGCGGAGAGTCTGGCGCTGGCAAGACCGAGAACACGAAAAAAGTCATCCAGTACCTTGCTGCGGCCGCAAGCGTCGGCGGGCCAAAAAACCTCGGCAAGCTCGAGCAGCAGATTCTGCAGGCCAACCCGATCCTCGAGTCATTTGGAAACGCGCAGACCATCCGCAACAACAACTCGTCGCGCTTTGTGCGTGTTTTTAGCCGCTTCGTGCCCGCAAAGTGCATCTACTGACCTTGCCGCTCGATCCCGCGCATGCCGCAAACAGGGCAAGTTCATCCGCATCGAGTTCAGCGCCACGGGCCATATCTCGGGCGGAAACATTGACAAGTATCTGCTCGAGAAGTCGCGCGTCACGCACCAGACGCCCAAGGAGCGCAACTACCACATATTCTACCAGTTCATCAAGGGAGCCTCAGCCGAGATCAAGCGTGAGTTGCACCTCGGTGTTTTGCCGCCAAGCACCGTTCCCACTGGCTTGACTGCTGAATGTGCTTTGTTTTGGCGCCTTTCAGAGAAGCTGCTCATTGACGGCTCGCTCTCGGACTACCGCTTCACCAAAAACTCGAACAAGAACATCGACGGAGTCGACGACGCCGCGGACTTCAAGACGCTGAAAGAGTCATTCATGACCATGGGCATTGGCGAGGAGGACCAGCTTAGCCTACTGCGCGTCATTGCCGCGGTGCTGCATCTCGGCAACATCACGCTCGAGTCGGATCGCGAGGGCAACGCAGGGTTCACGGCCAGCGCACCCGCCGTCGCCGAGAAGCTGTGCCACGTCATGGGCATTCCCGTAGCCGAGTTCTCGCGCAGCCTGCTCAAGCCGCGCATCAAGGCCGGCCGCGACTGGGTCACCCAGGCGCGCAACGTCGAGCAGGTTTACTACTCGATTGAGGCGCTGGCGCGGTCGCTCTACGAGCGCATGTTCTCGCAGCTCGTCGACCGCATCAACAGCACGCTGTACACGCCTGCCCAGAAGGCGACCTTCATCGGCGTGCTTGACATTGCCGGCTTTGAGATCTTCGAGGTCAACACGTTCGAACAGCTGTGCATCAACTACACTAACGAGCGCCTGCAGCAATTCTTCAACCACCACATGTTCATCCTCGAGCAGGAAGAGTACAAGCGCGAGAACATTGACTGGAAGTTCATCGACTTTGGCCTCGACCTGCAGCCGACCATTGACTTGATCGAGAAGACGTCGCCGATCGGCATCCTGTCGCTGCTCGACGAGGAGTGCGTCATGCCAAAGGCCACCGACAAGACCTTCATCGACAAGCTCAACGGCCTCTGGAAGGGCAAGTCGGCCAAGTACGAGGTGCCGCGCTTCAACATGGGTTTCATCCTGCAGCACTATGCGGGCAAGGTCGAGTACAGCGTCACGGGCTGGCTCGACAAGAACAAGGACCCGCTCAACGACAACGTCACGCGTCTGCTGGCCAACTCGTCCGAAAAGTACATTGCGGAGCTGTTCAGCGACTCGCTCGGCGAGGGCGACGATGCCGCCGCGTCCAAGCCCCGCGTCACCAAGAAGGGCTCGTTCCGCACCGTCGCACAGCGCCACAAGGAGGGCCTACAGTCGCTCATGTCGCAGCTGTACTCGACGCAGCCGCATTTCGTGCGCTGCATCATCCCCAACGAGGAGAAGAAGCCCGGCAAGCTCGACGTCAAGCTGGTGCTCGACCAGCTGCGCTGCAACGGCGTGCTCGAGGGCATCCGCATCTGCCGCGCCGGCTTCCCCAACCGCGTTGTGTTCCAGGACTTCCGCACGCGCTACGAGCTGCTGGCTCCGGGCGTGATCCCCAAGGGCTTCATGGACGGTCGCAAGGCCGCGCAGCTGATCCTCGAGCACCTCAACCTCGACAAAAACCAGTACCGCATCGGATCGAGCAAAGTCTTTTTCCGCGCAGGCGTGGTGAGTTGCCGTGTGCAGTGCTTGCCACCCGATGCACGGCGGACACATGCGCTCGCGGCGTGCTGACCTGCGCTCGCGGCCTTGCCCGCATGCAGCTGGCCGATCTCGAGAACCAGCGCGACGTGCAGCTCAGCAAGATCGTCGTGCGCATCCAGGCGCATGTGCGCGGCTACCTCGCGCGCAAGGTCTACAAGCGCCGCATCGACCAGCTGCGCGCCATCAAGATCATCCAGAAGAACGCGCGCATCTACGTCACGCTCCGCGAGTGGTCCTGGTGGCGTCTGTACACCAAGGTCAAGCCGCTGCTCAACGTCTCGCGCACGGACGAGGAGCTCAAGAAGCGCGAGGAGCTCGCCAAGGAATGGGAGGAGAAGGCGCGCAAGGAGGCCGAGGAAAAGGCCAAGATCGAGGCCGCGCGCCTTGCGCTTGAGCTCGAGAAGAAGCGCATCGAGGAGTTGCTCATCCAGGAGCAGAACGCTGCAGTCAACCAGGCCGAGATCCTTGCGCGCACGCAGAAGCGTGAGGTCGACCTCAACGACCGCCTCAAAGAGATCCTCGCCGAGATCGAAGAAAAGGATGCCCTCAACGAGTCGCTCGGCACCGTCAAGAAGAAGCTTGAGCTCGAGCTCAAGGAGCTCAAGGAAAAGGTTGTCACGGGCGAAGTCGCGTTTGACCGCCTCGACAAGGAGAAGCAGCATCGCGAGGCGCGTCTCAAGGAAGTCGAGGAGGAGCTGCGGCTCGAGTCCGAGCGCGTCACCAAGCTCGAGACCGACAAGAAGTCGGTCGAGACGCAGCTTGCGGAGCTGCAGCATGCGCTCGAGAGCGCCGGTGACTCGCAGGCCGAGCTGCTCAAGTCCAAGACCAAGCTGCAGGCGTCGCTCGCCGAGGTCGAGCAGCGCCTCGAGCAGGAGACGGACGAGAAGCAGCGTCTCGACCAGCGCCGCGCTGCGCTGGAGCAGGAGCTTGCGCGCGCCAAGGAAGCCCTCGCCGATCTCGAGCGTGCCAAGGCCGAACTCGAGCAGCTGCTCAAGAAGCGCGACAGCGAGATTGCCGCGCTCGGCGAGCGCCTCGCGGCCGAGACGGCCGAGAAGGACTCGATCGACAAGGCGCGCCGCGAGCTGCAGCTGCGCCTGAACAGCCTGACCGAGGAGCTCGAGACCGAGAAGAGCGAGCGCGACAAGATCACAAAGCTCAAGAAGAAGGCTGAGTCGGAGATGGAGCAGCTGCACCAGATCATGCAGGAAAAGGGCACCGAGGAGAACAAGCAGGTCGAGATCCGGCGCCTGCGCGAGCAGGAGCTGACCGACGCGCGCAACCAGCTCGCCGCCACGCAGGCAGAGCTTGAGGAGACCCGCAAGCGCAACCAGATTGCGGTCGAGAAGCTCAACACCGAGATCGAATCTGTTCGCCAGGACCTCGCGAACCTGACGCGCGCCAAGGCGGCCGCCGACGCGCAGCTCGCAGAGGTGCGCGAGGAGCTCGAGAAGAGCGAGGAGAACCGCGGCCGCGTCGAAAAGGCCAAGCGCCAGGCCGAGTCGGAGCTCGAAGCGACGCGCTTTGGCGTCGCCGAGCTGCAGAATGCGCTTGCCGAGGTGAAGGCGCAAAAGGAGACGGCGGACAAGCAGGTCGCGGTGCTCTCTGCCCGCCTGGAAGAGAGCGAGGGCAATGCCTCGCGACTCGACCGCGAGAAGCAGAGCCTGCAGCGCCAGGCCGATGCCCTGCGCGAGGAGGTCGAGGACGAGAACAAGAAGCGCCAGGCACTCGAGTCGCAGAAGAAGAAGCTGGCGACCGAGATCGCCGACATGCAGGCTCGTCTCGAGGAGGAGTATGCGCTCAAGTCCGAGCTGCAGAAGAAGCTCACGTCCAAGACGGGCGAGTTTGATGCACTCAAGGAGCGCTACAACAAGGATGTGTCCACGCGCACGGCCGAGCTCGAGGAGGCCAAGCGCAAAGTCGAGAAGGACCTGGCGGACATGCAGGCGCGTCTCGAGGACAGCGAGCGCGTCAGCGGGAACCTTGACAAGACGCGCGCGCGTCTCGTTGCCGAGATCGAGGACCTCAAGCTCGAGATTGACCGCGAGCACAACACGGCGCGCAACGCCGAGCGGCTCATGAAGCAGGTCGAGTCGCAGCTCAGCGCGGCCAACATGAACCTCGAGAGCGAGCGGCGCCAGCGCGACCTGGCCGAGTCGAACGCGCGCAAGCTGCAGAGCACCATCGACGCGCTGCAGCTGGCGGTCGAGGAGAAGACAAATCAGATTGCGTCGGTGCAAAAGAGCAAGAACGAGCTCGAGAGTGAGCTCAAGGCGCTCATCAACGAGATTGGCGACGGCGGCAAGAACATCCACGAGCTCGAGAAGGCGAAGCGGCGTCTCGAGGCTCGGATTGACGAGCTCACCGCACAGATTGAAGATGAGGAGGCCGCCCGGCGTCGCGCCGAGGAGGCCAAGAGCCAGCTCGAGATCCAGTTCTCCGACTACCGCAAGAAGGCCGAGGGTGATCTGGTGCTCAAGGAGGGCTTGGTCGAGGAGACGCGCCGCATGCTGATGAAGGAAGTCAACTCTCTCGGCGAGCAGCTCGACGAGGCCAACAAGCAAAAGGGCGATCTGCTCAAAGCCAAGAAGCGGCTCGAGGAGCAGGTGGACGACCTCAACTCGCGCGCCGAGAACTCTGCCAAGGGCCAGTCAGATCTGCAGAAGCTCAAGGCCAAGAACGAGGCTGTTCTGCGCGAGCTGCAGGCGCGGCTCGAAGAGGAGGAGCGCAACCGCCGCAACTTTGAGGAGCTCAGCCAGCGCCACGAGAAGAAGGCGAACGCGCTGCAGAGCGAGATCGAGCGGCTCGAGACGCAGGTCGACGGTCTCGAGCGCACCAAGAAGCAGCTCGAGAAGAAGGTTGAGGAGCTCGACAGCGAGCTCAATGGCGAAGAGAGTAAGCAGTCGCTCGTCGACGCCAAGCGCAAGCTGCTTGCGGACAACCAGCGGCTGCAGGAAGCGCTCGAGGAGGCGCAGGAGGAGCGTGCGCAATGGGAGGCGTCCAAGGCCGCTGGCGCCAACGAGGCCAGCCAGTTGCGCAGCGCGGCCTATCTCGAGTACGAGGAGAAGATATCCAAGCTCGAGGAGTCGCGGCGTGCGCTGCTCGCGGCGCAGCGCCTTGCGTCGCAGGAGCTCGAGGACAAGACCGCTGCGCTCGCCACGGCCGAGAAGCACAAGAAGCAGCTGCAGGGCGAGATCGACGAGATCAAGCAGCGCCTCGAGTCCGAGATCCTCGCCAAGAGCGACGAGAGCGCATCGCGGCGCAAGCTTGCCGCCGAGGTCAAGGATCTGCAGTTGCGCCTCGACGCCGAAACTGCCAAGGCGAGCGAGCTCGCAGACGCCGTCGCGCTCTTCCGCCTCAAAGCCGACCAGGCGCTCGAGAAGCTCGAAGCCGCCGAGCTGGGCCGCGTCAAGGCTGAAAAGGGCGAGACGACCTACAAGCAGCAGGTCAAGGAGCTCGAGGACTCGCTCAATGCTGCAATCAAGGAGCGCCGCGCTGGCGAGGACCGGGTCAAGTCCCTCGAGGAGCAGATAATTGACCTGCAGGAGAAGCTCGAGGAGAACGGACACGAGCTTGCTGATCTGCAGGTGGCCAAGCGGCGCGTGCAGGAGGAGCTTGCGCAGGTCGTCGAGCGCCACAAGCTCGACACGGTCGAGCGCGAGGGGCTCGAGGACATGGCGCGCAAAAAGTACCAGAAGGAGGTCAAGCAGCTCATGGCAGATCTCGAAACGGAAAAGGCCGCATCGATCCAGCTCAAGGAAACCGTCCGCGACCTCGAGATGGAGGTCGAGACCATGACGACCAAGCTCGACGCGGAGCTTCGCGGCACGGCCACATGGAAGAAGGAGAAGGAGAAGCTGGACGCGCGTGTCGAGGATCTGACCCGCGCGTACACCGAGGCGACCCGGCTCGAGGAGGATGCGCGCGGGCAGCTTTCTGCTCTGTCCGCGCAGCTGCGCGAGGCTCGCTCCAATCTCGAGGAGAGCGACCTGCAGCGTGCGCAGCTCGAGAAAGCCAAGCGCAGCCTCGAGGCGCGCGTCGAGGAGCTCGACCGTGAGTTTAACACCACAACGCGTGCGCGCGCCGACATGCAGCGCTCTGTGCTGCAGCTCGACCAGCAGACCAGCGAACTGCGCGATATGCTCGAAGAGTTCCAGGAGAAGGCGCGCACCGCAGAGGAGCGTGCGCGCCGCGCCGAAACACACACGCAGTCTCTCCAGGTCGACTTGACCAAGGAGCGCGACCTCAACATTGAGCTCGAGAAGGCCAAGCTCGCGCTGGAGAAGACCGTCAAGGAGGTCAACTCGCGCATCTTTGATCTCGAGACCATGGCGCTTTCGCGCGACTCGACGACGGCCAAGCGCCTCGATGCGCGCGTCGACGAGCTGATGGCGCAGCTCGAGGCCGAGCAGCGCGAAAAGTCCGAGGCCGTCAAGGCCGCGCGCAAGTCGGAGCGCGTGATCCGCGAGCTGCAGTTCCAGCTCGGCGAGCGCGACAAGCAAAAGGCTCGCTTCGACGAGGAGCAGGAGAAGCTGGAGCAGAAGATCAAGAAGATGCGCGCGCAGATCGAGGAGCTGGTGCGTCTGGCGCGATATCTGGCTGCGCCGCTCGCGTGCATCCCTCTGCGCGTTCGCGCTATGGCCGTAATAGTGCGCTAACGCAAGTGCACAGGAAACGTCAGAGAGCAGCCTGCAGCTCGCCAAGCGCCGCGCCGAGCGCGAGGCCATGGACTTCCGCGAGCGCGCCGCAAAGTATGTTGCTTGTCTCGGCTTTATTACGCAAGCCTCCCAGCCGATGCGAGGGGTGCGATGGTGGCGCGCGCGCTGACTTGCAGCCGCGCAGGTTCGAGAAGGAGGTCGAGAAGCTCAAGGGCCGCATGGACCGTGGCGTGTTCACGCAGTGAGCCGCACCTCAGTTGGACATTGCGCGGCGGTGCGCCTCGGCGACACTGGAAACAGACACGGTGGCATAAACAGCAGCAGCAGCAGCGGCGGCGGCGGCGGCGCCGTCAAGCGCCCGTGATCTTGAGCAGCTCTTGTCGCTGTCGCCGCAGCAGGCTGCGCTCCTCGAGAAGCTCGTTGATCCTCCGCTCCTGCGCGAGTGCCAGCGTCCGGCAGTCCGCCGCAAATCAGAAGCCGTCGTCAGCAGCACGGCAGATGAGCGCCCATCTCTTTCTCCCGTCCGCTCCCTCATTGCGAGTCGGGCCTCGGGAGTAGCCCACCTTCTGCATCACGACATATGCGTTCGCGAGGTAAATCATAAACGACGACGTCACGACAAGCGTCGTGGCGATGAACATGGTCGACTTGGCGCGCGACATCATGGTTGGGTAGCGCGAGCCCCAGCGCATCCATGGCGGCGTCATGCGCTGCTCGTGCTTGATCGTGTCCTTGATGCGCTGCTCGTAGTCGCCCGAGGTGACGGGCTCGTTGTCGGGAGAGAAGTACGGCGACACTGCTCGCCGGCGCTGGTCGGCAGTGAGGTGCACCGCAGGCGCAAGCTTCTTATGTGTCCGCAGGCTGGTTGCCGCGCCTGCCTGTGTGCGCGGCACGACTGCCGGCGGCGTGCTCGGCGCAGCGGGCGACGCCTCGGGGGCAGGTTTGTCGTCCATCGCAGCGAGTCAGTGCTGAAATCAGGACCAGAAGGCGAGCGCGCGTGATTCGTGATCATTGTCGCCAGGATGTGGTCCTGGAGCTCGGTCGCTCCGGTTGCACCGTTGGTTGCCGCACCACGCTGCAGGTGCCGCACTGCGAGGCTCACTTGAGCGAGCAGGATCGCCGCCTCTCTCCCAGTTTCTCCGGTTCAAGGCCACATCTCCGAGAGTCGGCACACCACACTTTGCCCCCATCGCCCGATGGTCGGAAGGAACCCGGCGCCGACGTTGCTTCCGGCTTCGGGCCGCTGACGCCCTCCCACCCTGCAGTTCGCGGCCATCAACGACGAGGTCGGGCAGGCGCTGCTGGAAAACAGCCTGCGGCAGCAGCACGAGCAGGACGAGCTCGACCGGCTGGGCCAGCAAGGCGGCGAGCCTCGCCGCGCGCTCCGCCTCCCGAAGGAGCCGCTCTCGCGCGAGCTGCGACTCGAGGCGGCGCTCTCGCAGTACCTGCGGGGCCTCGAGCTGCAGCGCAACCAGGACCTCTCCGGCGCGCGCGCGCTCTACGAGGAGCTTGTGCGGCAGCCCCTGCTGCGCGAGACTCTGCCGCCCGTGTCCGACATCCAGGGCTCGGGCATTCACGCGCTGCAGTTTGCCGTCAACAAGAACCTGGGAATGGTGCTGGTTGGGCTCGGCCTCGCCATGCACCGCGACGGCCGCGCCGCAGTGCACCTGCAGCGGGTGGGAACGCAAGTGTGGTCGCGAAGCTTCCGCTTGCGCAACACTGACGGATGCCGCGGCTCCTCATGCCAGGCCCTTGAAATCGACGCCTCGGACTTTGAGTGCAACCTCGCTCTGGCCGCAGTGGCCCAGCAGCGGTCAGACATGGATCTGGCGTACACCTGCTTGCGTCGCTGCGTCTCGCACGCTTGCACGTGGCCGCAGATGCTCGAGGCACGCTCAAAGCTCGCCCAGCTGTTATTTGACCTCGCCGATGCCTCCGAGTGTCTCGAGGTGATTCGCCAGATCCTGGCGATGGATCCAGACAACGCCGACGCGCAGGCGATTCACAACACCATCATGCTCGAGTTCATCGAGGGCTCCTCGCTCACCAGGTTAGTTCTTTTGGAGAATACCGAGCCTGCGCTTGACGCCAGCGTCGTCTAAACTGTGCGTTGCAGCCGCCTCGAGAAGTTCGCCGACCCGGCAGCCATCTTCAAGCTCGAGCTCGAGCGATCAAAAGGCCCGATTGCGACACGCAAGCGCAACCGTCCAGTCCCTTCTGGTAGATTCTCAGCTTGCTTCACTTCCGGCGCCTTTCCTTGTCCGCGCATCTTTAACACGCATCTGCCTTGCGTGCAGGGCGCTTCGATATTCCGCGCAGCCAGTGCACGCTTCGCTTGAGCAAAAGTCTCGATTGGGTCTCACTCGCAAAGTCGCTCTGCGAAATCCTGTCCCTTGTCCTTGGGTGAGAAGCCTGATTTTGCTTTCTGGCAGCTGCGGCACACTGCGTGCTCCTGCTAACCAAGTCGTCGGAATCGGGATGGGGAGACAGCAAGGCCGAATCGCCAATGCCAACCCGCTTGTTCAACACCGACAGCCTCGACTTGACCACACCCTTGTCGATTCCGTGGAGAATCGAGTTTTACGACGACGGATCCGTGGATGCAGTCGCTGCCGACACCATCCAAGATGCCCTCAGCCGCCTGGACGACGACGACGAGGGGGCGTCTGCCACCGAAAATGACGACACTGTTCCGCGCAAGCGTTCGAGGCAGGAGACGGCCCGGTACGCAAATGCGCTGCTTGTGCGCTTGTCCCAGACTATCAGAGGCTCTAACGTGATGAGCCCAGTCACCGCACTTCGGGGCGTTCTCGACAAAAGCAGGCGGACGAACCAGCCAGCGCAAAAGGCCTTGGCCAGGTCAATCTCTCGTCAACCAACCGCTATGTCCCCACTGAGCTGCGCCTGGATCGCGAGTTTCGGTCGCCAAAGAGCAATGCGGCCCTTAGCACCACGTCTGCGACTGCAACCCTGATCAGACAACGCCTGTGGTACTACTACACGACTCCAAGACGCAAGTCTCAGAAATCGTAAGCTTCCGTGTAACTGTGCTGCCCAGTGCATCTGCAAACTGCCGTTGACGCTTGCTGCAAACGACAGTACACGGCCAACGGCAAGCACCAATGGTGGACACCGCCAAATAGGCACTGGAAACACGGCCCAGCGGGCCGCGCACCCTTGTTTCTCCGATCCAAAGCTTGTTGTCGAGTTTGTCAAATCCCTTGGCGGGACAGCGACGCTTGCGCAACTTGTGTCGCGATTCGTAGCAAACACGGTCGTCGGAAACACTGCGCTCGGTCTTCCCGGACGCCGCAGCTGCCAGTGGCCGCAGGCCTTGGCCGACTTGCTTGCGGCGCTTGTGGCCGGCATCGAAGAACTCGGCTTCCCTTCGTCTTCTCTCGCACAGGACCATCCAGATCTTCGGTGTGATGACGCGACGCAGAAACAGAACGGGCTGCCGCAAGTTGAATACTGCTTGAGCCTCGCCGAGGCGTTGATGGAGCCGTGCGAGCGCAAGATCCAGGATGAAAACAGCCGCTTGGACTCGGACAGCAACGATGCGGGCGACGAAGGTTTTGCCCGGGACAACTCGCTTGTCGACACTTCGATTACAAGCATCTTTGCCCGCCTCATGGCTGTCATCCACAGCACTTCTGCGATGGTTTTTGAACTGCGGCCTGACATCCGCGTTCGGTGCGCTATGCTCGCGATTTTATGGGGGGGGGGTGCACTTGCGAGCGAGATAGGCTGAGATTGCATTGTGCGCAGAGCGCTCTGGCTTTGTGCACGCTATGCTCGAGCGCAAGACGAGAACGACAAGCTGCGCGAATATCTTGCGCTCTGCCGAGACTGCATCGAGGACTCTGTCCAACCTGACGGAGGCGCTGCAGATGAGCCAGGAAGCGAGCCGGTAGACGACTTTAGCCAGCAGCGCATCACTCTGGCGGACGTTCAGGTGCTCATGGATCATGCTGCGGCGCATGAGCTCCTTGTCCAGATTGACTCGTGGGCGTCCGATTCAAGCAAGAGCACGCAAGTCGCGAGCACGCTGCTCGTGATCCTGCTACCTGAGCATGCAAAGGACGCTGGCGCATCCGCACCCGCGGCCGATTCAGTCTGTGCAGCGGCGCGACAGATGATTGCGCAGAATGCAGCGCCGCAAAAGAGGCTGGTGTATCTGGAGCGGGCTCAGCAGGTACGCTGATTGCTCGCCGCGCTCCGACTTGAGAAGCCGTCTGTGGCGCGCGCTCATGGCTCTGCTCCGACCTAAAGGCCCTGGCCGCTCTCGACCGATCGGCTGAGCTTGAGCGACTTCAGCCGATTATCCTCGGCGAGTATCTTCAAGCCGTGCTCTCGGACGACGACTCCGCCGACACGGTTGCATCCAAGATCCCTGAGCTGATTGCTTCTCTCGGACGCCTGGCTCAGAACCAAGGTGCGACAGCTGTTGTGCTGATGGAAATAACGAAACAGCGTGTGCAGAGCTTGCTGACACGATGCAAATCTAGTCTCAAAGGCGGTCGAGATGTTGGTCTCGCACGATGCGTCGGCAGTTGCTGCCGCCTTCGCCGGCGTCCTCGATGAGCTCGCACCCTTGGCGCATCTTCTTGCGCGCGTTGCCTGGCAGCTCATGGTTGCTGTATCCGACAGCGACAATTCGAGTGGCAGCAAGCTCTCCGGCGAGCCGCGCAAGACAATTGGCAAGTTTATCGTGCATAGCTGGATCTTTTTTGTCAGTGTCTTGCGGTTGTGGAATGCTGCCAACTTGGACTCGGCCAGCACGACCAAGCCGACCGAGTCCCATATCGCCCATGCTGTGAAGCCGCAACCCAAACCGGATGGCGACGTGGACACCGACATGGCGGATGGCGACGCTGGCGCCGAAACGCCTCGAAAGACCCGCCGCACAAGTGCTGCATCGTCGGATCATGCTGACCGACCCAGCATGGACCAATCCTCGAGCGCCGCAAGCACCGACAAATCCAGTGACGACGAAAGCGAGGAAACTAGCGACAGCAGCAGCGGCAGCAGCGGCAGTGATGACGAGAGCAGCAGCGAGGCCGTTGACTCTGCCGAGGCTCGCGATGGCGTCAGCAACAGCAACGCCCCTGTTGCTGCTGCCAAGGGTACTCAAAAGCGCGAGAAGACCCGCAGCAAGACCCGAGATGCTGCGGCGAGGCAAGAGCGTCATCTCGTGAAGCTGGCTGGCTGGATTCACGACCAGGTCGGCGAGATCTTTTTGTGCGGCTCCGATGGAGGTGCGGTGGATGCATGCTTGGCGAGTGTATGAGTGATGCGGATTTAGGTGGTTGACGGCAATGGCGTGCAGCCGCCCTCCTGAAATTCATGATGAGCATCTTGTCCAACCTGGATTACGAGACCTATCATGTTTACACCAACCAGTGCTACGCGTGCATGTATGGCCTCGTCATCAAGCTCGATCGCGAGACCATCTACGAGCATGAGTGCCCGCCGCTGCCCTTTGAAAAGCAAGCCGCTACGCAAATTTTCGAGCTTTTCTCACCCTATATTCTTGGCAAGCTGTCGACAGGCGTGCATCGTTCAATCACATACGACATCCGCGACTGCTTTGAGCAGATTTGCCAGGTGCTTGGTGACGTAGCTTCACAGAATGGTGAGTGCGCAGCAACAGCAAGCGCGTTTGATTGCATGAGCTGATTTGGGACCGCGTAGTCCATGTCCGGCACAATCGCCGCCTGATCTCAATGTATCTCGAGAGCGACGTCGACCCTGCGGCAATGAGCCCCACATCCAGGCAGCCACTTGGCGTGCTTGACCTTGAGCATTCTGCCAAGATTCCAAGTAAGGCATTTTACGAGCTGCGTTGCAAATCAGATCGCTTTCTAACGCACGCGATTGAATCCAACTCCGCTCCAGATGCTTTCCGCACCTTGTTCTACATTGGCGGCGCAATCATTTGGGCACAGTTTAACGCCAAGTGGACCAACTCGTTCAAGGGCCAGGAGGCATATGACGAGCTCGAACTTCAGGCCGGCCAACTTATCGTAAGCTGCCCTGCTAGTCGGAGGTGGACGGCTGCGGATCGATGCCAACACTCTTCTGCCGCACAGAAACATCTCTCTGTCGTCCCGTCCGACATTGATGCATGGATTCTGCTCGGACGCTGCTACTGCGCGCTGGCCGACGAGCTGCTAAACTGGAGCGCATCCAAGATTCACCAAAGCAAGACCATGATTATCCGCAATCAGCGTGTATGTTCTCGTGCTATATTGTGTTGGGGTAACTGGCGCAGGCACACACACTCACTTGTGCCCACATGCGCGCATTCTATGCTCCGAACAGCGCGGCTACAACTGCCTGCGCCGTGCCGTGGCATTGCTGCGGGAGAGAGGGCGACATCGCAAGCAGGAAGCCCACGAAGCTCAGGAAGGAAGCCCAAGCCCGTCGTCTGCCAGCTCGGCGGACTCTGAGGAGCGAACCCACGAATCAGAGCAAGTGCTGTGGAAAACCATGGGGCTTCTTTGTCAGGCGATCGTCGGCAAGCCAATGAGCAGCGCTGCCCTGAGCGCCGACACGTACCAGATCAAGGAACTGTGGAAAAAGCGCTCACTCGACCCGTCCAAGGCGTCTGAGCCCTTTGTTCGGGTGGCCCCGGAACTGGCGCTCAAGAAGATGTCCTCTCACATGCTCAGCGTGTCTTTGTTTTGCACGCGCAAGGCACTTGTGGCCGAGCACAAGAATTGGCTTCTGCATTTCCATTTGGGAACACTGTACCGCAAGCTCGGCCGCATCGGCGAGGTGGGACTGAGCGTGACCTGCGTATCTCTATATCGCGACGCTATGGCATGCTGACAAAGTCGTGCAGGCCATCGATGCGCTTCTCAAGGCCGCAGAACTGATGCCTCGCGAGCCAGGCCCGAAAGACTCGGACCGAGTGCTTGAGCCTTTGATCAAGCTCGCCGACACTCTCTGCAAGGAGTACAACGAGAAGCGGATGGATGTGAGCACCTCGCTTCGCACTCAAAGCACGACTGCAGCTCACTCGGCCACGCATTTTGCCCGCTGTCTTCGTTGGCAAAAGTCGGACGCAGTCACACGTGTCCTGACTCGCCTGTACGAAATCATGCCATACGGCGAGGGATCGCCCTCTGCCGCGCCGGCGACTCTGCCTGGCGACGAATCAAACGCCGTCTTTCAGCAGCTGGTCTCGTTGCTGGGGCTTATCCGGGCACTCGACAAGAGGAAGACGCAGCATAAGCCGGTGTACAGGGTAAGGCGCACTTGCAGTCGGAGGGGCCGGAGGTGAGGGAAGCATGTTGATCTCACGCTCTCACGCGCACTGCATGTTGTTTCCCGGAGTAGCAAGCCTGGATCCATTACCATGTGTACAAGGATCCTTTGGCAGCCAAGACGGAGCTGCTGAACCTGTTCCAGCTGCGAACTAACAGCAAGACCCTCAAGACAATCTGGAAAACAGACCACGAAAGGTTGGCGCTATCAGAGTCGACCATTTGTCCCTCGCTTTCCTGGCTAACGCGATGGTATTGCTTCGCCGCAAAGGCCCGGGAAGCACTATGTGTACGTGCACAAGTACACGCTTTTTGCGATCGAGCTGGCGCACAAGACTTCGGACACGGTCCTTCTTCGGCAACTTTACCGCCGCATCTTGAAGGCCGAGGAAGTGTGCCTGCATCGCGATGTGCTGCTGAACGAGATTCGCAGCGGCTTTTGCCAGGTACATGAGCGTTGAGTTCTTGATGCTTGGTATGGCCTGGTGTGCGCTGACCCTTGCGCGCTGCAGAGAGCGGCTCTTGAGCCAGCAGCGTCCGACGGGGCGCGCATGCGCTGGGTCGGCCGGATGGCGCGCGACCCGGCTCAGAGTGCGGCCTTGGACGAGATCGACAGGCAGATTGCCCGCCAGATACAGCCCGAAGTCGAGTCTCTTGCCATGCGCATGCTGTTTGCTGCCGAGCTCAAGCGCGACCGGATCCAGGACTCGGCGCTGGAGGCGGCGCTCGATGCGCTGATTGCGGGTGCATATGCCGATCTTTGCTGGAATGCGATGGGCCGGCCCGAGGCTGCTGCAGACGAGGGTGCGGCGGCAAGCGCCGAGCGGCCGGACTCCGTGACCATGGCCGTCGTTGTGCAGCGGGCCCAGGCTCTCAGCAAGAACGCTGCGCAATGAACAGCCAAGGGCCGCCTGCGCCATCGACCTCTGCTGTCCTGAGATCTGCCGTTGTGGCGAGAAACGGACCTCGGTGCCGCGATCCGGACTTGCCCCGCATCCAGCGCGCCGCGCCATGGCGTCCGAGCAGCACCTCCTCAGCCTCAAGGTCATGCGGCTCTCGCGGCCGGGGTTCGCCGGGCGAGCGCCGCTGTTCACCGACGGGGCCACGGACCTGCCGGCAGGCGAGGCGACCAAGGAGCTGCTCGCCGGCGACGTCGCCGCGGAGCTGGCCGAGCCGGACGACCTGACGCTGGCGGGCATGGGCAGCTTCCTGACGCTGCCGCCTGCGTTTGGCAACATCTACCTGGGCGAGACGTTCTCGTCGTATCTGTGCGTCAACAACGAGAGCGCAACCCCGGTGCTCGACCTGGCGTTCAAGGCCGAGCTGCAGACCACGTCGCAACGCTTCACGCTCGCCGACACGCTCTCGACGCCGCCGTCGGCGACGTCGTCCGTCGGGCCCTCGGCGTCGCCGTCGGTCGTCGGGCTGCCGCGGACGGGCTCGACAGCTGCCGTCGGCAGTGCGGGGGCTGCCGCTGCCGCCGCCGCCGCATCGGCGCTCACTGGTGGCGCGGGCGGCCGCACCCGCACGTCGCTGGCCGGATCGCTGCTGCCGCAGCAGTCGGCCGAGTTTGTGATCCACCACGACATCAAGGAGCTCGGCATCCACATTCTGGTGTGCTCGGTGCACTACACGCCTGCGCCGAGCGCCGGCGAGTCGCTTGCCGCCGCAGACCGCGAGCGCAAGTTCTTCCGCAAGTTCTACAAGTTCCAGGTCCTGAATCCGCTGTCCGTGAAGACCAAAGTCAACACGCTGCAGGACGGCCGCGTCTTTCTCGAGGCGCAAGTCCAGAACGTGTCGTCGGCGCCAATGTTCCTGGAGCGCATGAGCTTTGAGCCGAGCGATCATTTCACATATGTGGACTTGAACCACAGGGACGCGCAGCCGGCCGGAGGTGACGGCGGCAGCGGCAGCGGAGGCGTTGGAAGTGGGGCCGTGTCGGTGTTTGGGCCGCGCGAGATCCTTGGCCAGCAGGACACACGGCAGTACCTGTTTATGCTCGTACCAAAGTCTGCCACGGACATGGCGTCGCGCATGACGCCGGGCCTCGGGAAGCTGGACATCTCGTGGCGCACGCAGTTTGGCCAGAGCGGGCGTCTGCAGACATCGCAGCTCTCGCGCAAGGCGCCGACGGTCGATCCGTTCGAGGTCAAGGTGATTTCACAGCCCGAGGCCATCTTTGTCGAGCAGCCGTTTACGCTGCGCGTGCGCATCTCCAACCACACGCCCGGCGAACGGCTACGCCTCTCGATCCGCGGACTCAAGAACAAGATGACCAACGTCCTCTTGCGCGGTGCCAACGACATTGATCTCGGTGGACTGGAAGGCGCCTCGCATGTCGAAGTTGATCTCGAGTTCTTTTCGCTTGTTGCGGGCCTGCAGAAGATCACGGGCATCCAGATCTCGGAGAAGATCTCGGGCACGACTCGCGACATCGACTCGCTCGCCGTTGTCCGCGTGCTTTCGTAAACAGAAGAATGAAGCTGTCCTCAGGGGCGGCAAGCTCCGCATGAAAAGCGCGTGAAAAGTTTTGGACCCGAAGACAGAAATGCAGCCCGACGAAAAGTGCGACGGCTGCGAGCGCCGACACCGCGCGGCGGCGCCTGAGCGACCGCCCGCCCAGTGCTGACGCGCCGGCCGCAAACGACAACTCTGCGCTGCGCGCTCGCCTGCGCCTACGGCACGCCCGGCATGCCGCCGCTGCCCTCGCCGGTGCCGCCTCCCGCCGGACGCAGGTTCGACCTGATCACGCGCAACCTGCAAGAGTTCCTCGGAGCGGACAAGATCCGCGAGGTGCTCGCCCAGCGCGACCTCCGCGTGTACTGGGGCACCGCGACCACGGGCAAGCCGCACATCGGCTACTTTGTGCCCATGACCAAGATCGCCGACTTCCTCAAGGCCGGCTGCGAGGTGAGACGAGAGACGCTGCGGCATCGATCGACGTGGCTGCGTCGCCCATCGCGGCTGCGTCACCCAGCGGCGCTGTCTCTGGCCGCCGGGTCCACATAGATCGGCCTGCCTGTGTCGCTGACGCTGCGCTGCATCGGTGCACGCGTCCGACCTGACCCGCGGCGCCGGCACAGGTCACGATCTTGTTCGCAGACCTCCACGCCTACCTGGACAACCAGAAGGCGCCGTGGGAGCTGCTCAAGCTGCGCACGCAGTACTACGAGGCCATCATCAAGGCCATGCTGCGCTCGATCGGCGTGCCGCTTGAGAAGCTCAAGTTTGTCGTGGGCTCGTCGTACCAGCTCAGCAAGGAGTACTCGCTGGACGTCTACCGCCTGCTGTCGATGACCACGGAGCACGCCGCCAAGAAGGCCGGCGCCGAGGTCGTCAAGCAGGTCGAGTCGCCGCTGCTCTCTGGCCTCGTCTACCCGCTGCTGCAGGCTCTTGACGAGGAGTACCTCGGCGTGGACGCGCAGTTTGGCGGCGTCGACCAGCGCAAGATCTTTGTCTATGCCGAAAAGTACCTGCCGCAGCTTGGCTATGCAAAGCGAGCGCACCTCATGAACGTCATGGTTGGCGGCCTCAGCGGCTCCAAAATGAGCTCCTCTGATCCAGACTCCAAGGTCGATCTCCTCGACAGCTCCGAGTCCGTCGCGGCCAAGCTCAAGAAGGCGTTCTGCGAGGAGGGCAACGTCGACGACAACCCGATTCTGTCGTTCATCAAGGTTGTGGTCTTCCCGGTCAACTCGCTCACCAACAGCAACTACGAGTTTGTCGTTGAGCGGCCCGAGAAGTTTGGCGGAAACGCCAGCTTCGGCGACTACCAGTCGCTCGAGGACGCGTTCCGGTCCAAGGCGCTGCATCCGGGCGACCTCAAGTCGGCTGCCGCCAAGGCCATCAATGCGCTTCTGGAGCCGATCCGCGCCGAGTTCCGCAGCAAACCCGAGCTAGCTGAGCTCACGGCGGCGGCCTACCCGCAGCCAAAGCCCAAGATCAAGGACGAGATCTCGCGGCTGGGTGCGCGTGTGTCGTGACGGCACTGCTTGTTGCGCTCGAGCGCTGACCTGAGCGGGCTGTTTTTTTGGCGCGCTCGTGCAGACATCCGCGTCGGCAAGGTCATTGAGGTTGCAGCGCATCCGGAGCGCGAGGTGATGTGCTGCTGCATGACGCCGTGGGATCACGCGGACTGCCTGCTGATAGTCTGTGGTGCCAACAGAACCTCTACGTGGAGAAGATTGACCTGGGCGAGCCATCCGGCCCGCGCACGATCGTGAGCGGTCTGGCCAAGTTCATCACCAAGGAGGACTTTACGGGCCGCCTTGTGCTTGTTGTCGCGAACCTCAAGGCGGCCAAGTTCGCGGGCGTGCTGTCCGAGGGCATGGTGCTTGCGGCTTCCAACAGCGACAAGAGCCAGGTCGAGCTGCTTGAGCCCGCCGAAGACAGCAAGATTGGCGAGCAGGTTGTCTTTGATGGCTTCCTCTCGGAGCCGGATGCGACACTGAACCCCAAGCACAAGGTCTTTGAGAAGTGCGCCGCCGACTTCATTACCAGTGACGACTGCGTGGCTCTTTACAAGAGCGTGCCCTTCCGCACAAGCCAGGGCGACGTGACCGTGCGCAGTCTCAAGCAGGCAACGATCAGCTGAGCGGTGCCCTTCGGCGCACATGTGTCAATGAAGCCGCGCAGGGTCATCACATCTTGGCTGGCCGCGCGCGATGCACAACGACCGCCGCTCGGTCAGAAAAGCATGCTCGCGGCAAGATCTGCGTTGCCGCCGCATGCGTCGAGTGCAGCGATCGCCTGCTCGCGCGACACGCCCAGATCCATGAGCCCGCGAATCGCGCTCTCGGCGTGGCGAGGCGCTGCGGCCTGAGGCACGGCACTGGGCGGCGGGGCAGCAGCGGCCGAAGGTGAAGGGCCTGATGTGGGCGGAGCAGCTGCAGGCTGCGGTGCACCAGGTGCGCTGGCTGCGCCGGATGCCGCTGCAGGTGCCGGTGCGGCCCCAGAAGCCGACGGACCACCGCGAGTCTCTGGCAGACACAAGTGCAGCGTGAGCGACTGGCAGCACCGCCACCAGCAGGCTTCACGCTGGCGACTCACCGTCCGACGGCGCATCGCCCGATGCTTCGAGCTTGGCAAACTCGGGAAGCTCGTGCTCGGCAAGGAACCTGACTTCCTCGTTGTTGATGCGCAGCACATTGTGCTCGAGATCGATGCACGCCTGGTGGCGCTTGAGCATATCCAAGCCAAAAAGCAGATCGACACCCTTGCCCTGAAGGCAGCACGCAGACTAAGCGTCGTGGCCAGCCATCTCTGCGCACCAGCGCCAGCTCACCTCCATGACCGTCAGCGAGCACGGGAGAAAGAGCTTGCCGACCTTGATCTGCGTCGAGTGGATACGGCCGAGAATCTTGGCCGTGCCCACGCCGCGAGCAATGCCCGCGAATCGCTCGTCGAGAAGATGCATTACATGGCACTTTTCAGCACAGTCCGGGCTCATGATTGTGGCCTGAGCGCCTGAATCAACAAACGCCTTGACGGGGTGGCCGTTGACCTCGCAGTTGATGTACAGCATCACAACCTGGCAATGGTCACATGTCAGCCGGTGCGGACAGGCACGGGAAGAGGATGCCGGCGGCAGAGGACTGAGAAGCGACTCACTCTGCCAAAAGACTCTGGGTGGTACTCCATGGCTGTCTCCATGTTCTGCGCGACGTTGGCCTTGCGGATCTCCTCGGCAATGCGGCGCTGCGCCTCGACATCAAACACATCGGCATTCTCGAGATCCCGCTGGAGAGGAAGGCGGCCAAGTCAGTGCTCAAGCGGTTTGGAAGGACGATGCGGGCGAATCAACGCACCATGGCCTGCTCCTGCTGCTGCTCGAGCAGGGCCCGCTGGCGCTCCATCTCGTTGAACAGGCGCTCAAACTGCTGAGGGTTCGAGAGCGCGCCGGAGAGGGCCGGGTTTTGCTGGGTGCGCCGACAGCGCACGGCGGCAGCGGTTAGCGTGCGAGTCGGGCAGGCGGCGGCGGCGGTTTCCGCGACGCTCACGGTGGTCAGGCGGCGGAGGATCTCTGGGTCGGCCAGGATCTGCTGCCGAGCAAGCTCGGCCCGCGAGAGGCCGGCGGGAGCGCCGGCAACTGCAGAGGCCTGCGCGGCGCCGGGGGGCGGCCGCCTGGCGCGCACAAGGATGATGTCGTCCTGGCCGATTCGGTGGGAAGCCAGGGTGCTCTTGGGGTTGCCGAGGAGGTTGCCGTTGAAGAACAGCTGCTGGGCGGCCGGAGGCACGCCAAGCTCGGCCTGGATGAGGGGCGCGAGATTCTCCAGCTGGGCGGCCGGGGGAGGG
>JADGIZ010000164.1:0-21892 GCA_027604665.1 Polyrhizophydium stewartii | reverse complement strand
CCGCCCCTCTCCCCTGCCGCGGCCCGCTGCAGCCGGCGCCGCTGTCGCTGTCGCTGGGCCACCGATCTGCCGTTGCGTGCCTGGCGCTCTGCCGCATCGAGACCGACGGGCCGGCCGCCAAGGCCAACACTGTCGCCTCGGCCACCTGCGACGGGTGCGTGTATGCTCCTGGTCGGCTGCCAGAAGCGGGGACGAGAGGACTCGGACTGGCCCGCGCTTGGCGTGCCGGGCGGTCGTTGGGATTGGCTTCTTGTGGCTCGCGGCTGACGACGACGACGACGACGACGACGTCGACGATGATGGCGGCGGCGCCGGTCACGGCGGCTTGTGCGACAAATGTCCTCTGCACGCCTCCCGCGGCGGGTGCGGGCATGTCGCAGAGAGATCGCGGTGTGGGACCTCGAGGACGGGCGGTGCCTGCAGTCCAACCCGAGCGGCTTTCCGGGCGTCCCGCGAGGCATCCTGGTGCGCTGCGTCGGTCCGTCGAGGCTTCGAAGCCCGCTGGGCGGCGAGCTGACCGGCTCGCCCTCCCCCACCCCCGGACAGATGAGCTCGGGAGGGCGCTTTCTGATATGCTACGGCCTTCACGAGTTTATCAGTGTCATGGACGCATCGACGCTCGAGGTACGGGTTGGCGGGGACGGGGCGTGCCGTGCGGCGAGAGGGATTGTCGGCTGCGGCAGCTCACGGCTCGCCGACGCAGGTTGTTCGGATGCTGGCTGTGGTGCCGGACCAGTGGATCGCATCGCTTTCGCTCTTTCCGACGGGTGTGGGCTGTCTTATCCGGCCTGGAGACGAGGTGATCCATGTGCGCTGACAAAGGTTGTCTGGCGCCCTCGACAGAGAACAAGTCGGTCGACCATATCCTTGCCGTCACCTTTGACGGATGGGTGCATCAGCTCATGTTTGATCAGGACACGCTGCAGCTTTCGCAGGACGCCCATCCGCAGCACCTGATTGTTGGCGCAAGCCTCCCGGCGCTCGACATTGAGCATAATCGATTCGACAAGTGCATGTTCTTTGTGCTGCAGCACCAGTTCTGCTCGGTGAGACGAGGGATCGGGACGGCGTGAATGCCAGCAAGGCGCGGGCGGGTGCTGACGCTTGCACAAGATCTATCGGCTGGAAGGCCCAACGGCCGAGTTCCTAGCGCGGTTCCAGTGCCCGGACGCGGACCGCTCGTGGGCGGGTGCTCGCTTTCTGTCGGCGCGGTCCGTCATGCTGTGGACTGTGCGCGGCGCGGCCTTTGTGTATTACCTTGGGCCCGAGGCGGACCTGCGCACGACCGAGTGCGCCAAGATCTCGCGCAACGCGATTGTGCTTTTGTCCGACGGCGTCACGGCCGTGTATGTCGACCGTCTCGATATCGGCGCCAGCAACTACCAGGCGTACAAGACGCCCGTGTGCATCGGGCGGCTCGATCCAGGGCGCATGCGGCACCCGCTTGCGTGCTTTGTGCCTGCGAGCCCGTCGGTCCAACAAAGCCAAATGCTGCTGCACTTTGAGACCCTCGGCGGGCTGCGCTTCAGGGTGCATCAGACGCATTTCTGGGCAAGCTTGTTTGGGTCGAATGTCTCGCACGTGCACATCCCGGACGCCAAGCATGCCATCGCGGGTCTGGCGCAGGCCGGCTCGCCGCTCGGCGAGCTCCCCGTCTCGACCACTTTGTCTTTGACGTCGGTTGGCCGGGCTTCTCGACCGGATACCCTGGCACAGTCGCCAAGCCAGCCGCATGTGCTGTACATCCCTGCACACTATGGCAAGGGCGTGCTTGACGTTGTGCAGCTGTGCAGATCAGAGCTGTCTGACTCGATATGCGCGCAGAGTACGGGCTGGCCGATGTGTGGCCCATGGCGCAGATCAGCGGCACGCGAGCAACGTGCTGCGCGCTGGTGCTCAAGAGGCACGTTGCTCTCGGCCACGAGGACGGATCGATCATTGTTGCGCCGCTGTCGGCGCCGCTGGCGCACTCGCTCGACAACAGTATCCCGCACATGCGCGTACTTGCGGGCCATGCGAGCGCGGTCACGGCCATGTTTGTGCCGGCGTTCCGCGCCGATGGGGTGCGCAGCAGGCTCCTCACTGGCTCGCAAGACGGCACCGTCAAGCTTTGGGACGTCGAGTGAGATGCGCTTCTGGGCCGTGGCCCGCGCTGTTTGGATGCGGTTTGCTGATTCTGTGGGAATGTCAGGACCGGCGAAGAGCTCGGCTCGTTCCCGTGCCACTCGATGGCTGTGCTGTCCTTCACGCCGCTGCCTGCCGAAATCGGCGGCCGGTTCAAGGCGGCTGTGGTTTCGGTGTCTGCGGACAACTCTGTCGCCGTGATTGACGTTGACGACGCCGTCTGGTGGGCAGCACTCTGCGTGCCAGCTTGGCCGTCGACTCCCGGGGCGCTGACTTGCACTGCGCACAGCCACTACAAGTTTGCGGGGCATGCCAGCCCAGTCGAGGCCGTGTACATTCGGCCGCTGGACGACATTTTCGTTGTCGAGTGCGCCTCAGGCACCCTGTATGCGTGGCAGATCAAGACAGGCCATCTGGACCGCACTGTCACCGGCGCGCTCGCCGACGACGTTCTGGCGGGCTGCGAGATCAAGGCGCCGTGCGGCCATGCTGCGGCGCTGCAGCAGAGCGGCGCGCTCAAGCGCACCCTGGCCGTCTATTCTGTTGCCGAGCCGTCGCGGCTGATGCCCATGATGCTTGTCTACCAGGTCAACGTCAAGCGCCTGATTGACGACATTGCAAACGGCGAGCCGCTCATGACGCCTTCAGGGTCCCGCAAGGATCTGGACGGCCTGGCAGGGAGCAGCGCATCGGCGGATCTGACCGACGGCCGCGACTCTGCGTCGTTCCGCTCACGCCACAGCAGCATAGCCGGCCTGCATCCCAAGCGACTCGCGCATCTGTTCAACCGCAAGCGGCATGGGTCGCGCACGGAGCTCGGCAGCGTTGATGAATCGCGGGTTGGATCGCCGAAACTGGACCGGGGCAGCACCGCAAACAAGAGCCCTGTCTCGGTCAAGCCGGCGAGCGCCGAAAGCCCTGCTCCGGCGTCTCTGCGCGGGGCGATGCCGGACTCGATTCTTGTTCAGTCCATCTTCACGGCACTGCTGTCATGGGGCATCTCGCACGAGATGGACCAGCTGTATTCGCAGACAATCGGGCTGGAAGAACCCGCTGCCAGTGTTTCTTTGGGCTTCCGCGGGTGTGCTGCGTTGCCAATGATGCGGCTTGCGGCTTGATGCATGTGCTGACATTTGGCCGCCAGGGCCAACGGGTTTGTGTCTTTCACGGTGCCGGCACGGCCGCCGCCGGAAGCAAGCGGTGCCTCGCCCGCGGCTGCATACTCTCGCAGCTGGACGGTGTCGGGATCATTGACTGCGGCGCGGCTCCTTAGTATCATGGCGCTATCCAAGTCGGTGCTGGCCACAAAGGGACTAGAGGCGCATGCAAGCCAGCTGCTCACGCACTACGGCGCGATGCTGCCGTCGCTCGTGGGTCCGCTGTACAAGTTTCCGTCATTTTCGCTCCTTGCAAAGTACTGGAAGGATCCCGTCGGTGCGTGCTCCTGTTGGGCGTCATGACTCTAGTCGTGCTGCAGCCAGCTGACCTCTGGAGGTTTGCATGGCGCGAAGCCGACGTGCAAGAGTCTGCCAGATCCTTGTTTGACGGGACACTCGCGAAAATGTCTAATGACACCAAGGTGGCTGTTGTTCAATACTGGCAGCCGCATTGTGAGTGTTGGCCGCGAGACCGTATATGCTTGATCTTGCCAGGCCATGTTCAGCTGACGCTGTGCGCCGAGCACTGCAGTGCCCTCTGTCTGCAAGAAAATGACCAAGGTGGCGATGCGGGCGGCGTTGATCCTGGGCATTATAGGATCGACCCAGCCAGACACACTCAATGTCCGGTGCGTTTGCGCAGGGGTTCAGTCAACTGCACAGACGATTGTCGCTAAGCCTGCCTGCGCTGCAGCGTGCGCAAGGACGTGGCTGAATCGCTCGAGGCTATCATCCGCGAGGACACAAAGAGCACGTACCGCTTGATTGCGATCGAGCTTATGGGCCGCGGCTTTGCGACGTGGGAGCCGCACATCAACGGCGCCAATGTGCTCCGATGCCTTGTCGGCCTCACGGGCTTAGTCGCCGTCGTCTCGACGACGTCGGCAGCACCTGGCGGCGCGAGTGGCCTTGCACCTGGCTCGAGCGTCGCAGCGACTGCGTCCGTTCCGGCTCTTCCCGGCTCGCCGTTTTCGAGCATCATTCCGGGGCTCTCCGGCGGCTCGCTGGCGGGAGCAGGCGGCAGCCAGGCAGGTGCACAAGATGCTGGGTCTGCAAGCCAGACCGCCACTCCGACAGGGCCGGGTCTACCACTGGCACCATCGGCGTCCGGCGGACCGGCATCTGGAGCTGGACCGCTCACTCCTGCGACGATGCTCATGGCACGGCAGGCTCTGGTGGCGATTGCAAGCGTCAACGCACCGCTGTTCATCAGCACCTTGACCTTTGATCTCGTGCATGCGCGGGTCACTGCGGAGCGCGGTGGCAGCCTCAAGCTGCTGGGGATGCTCATTTCCAAGAAGCCTGTGGTGCTCTATCCGCATCTCTCGCGGATTGTTGATTCGATGGTCAAGACGCTTGATCCCAACACGCCACAGATCCGCGAGTCGCTGCAGCAGATTGTGACGGTCAACTTTGCGGAGCTTGTGCGCACTTACCCGTGCGTGAGTTTCCACGCGGGCACGCAGCGGCTTGCGGTCGGCAGCGCCGAGGGCAGCGTGGTTGTGTACGATTTGCGCACGGCGACCAAGGTTTTTGTGCTCGAGGCGAGGGCAAATGCTCGAGTGAATGCCGGCGAGAGCCGGGAGGCAGGTGGAGCTGACGGCGAACCTTGTGCGCAGGGTCACACGCGGCCCGTGCATGCCGTATCGTTCTCGAGCGATGGCAAGCTGATTGCGTCGTTCTCGGTCGAGGAAAACTGCGTCAAGATTTGGCAGCCGCATGCAGGTTTCTTTGGCACCTTGGTCGGCGCGCTCAGCGGCACGGCGGCGGGCAACGCAACGGGCGCCGCGCTCGCAAGCGTGAGCGGCGCGGGGCATCTCAAATGCTTTCGCAGCTTCAACGTCGGAGCGCCGGTGGCGCACGTGCCGCTCTCGACGGTGTTCAAGCAGGTCAAGTTTGTCTGGGTTGGCGAGCGTGCCGTCAAGGTCTGTAGCCTCTCCAACGTCGAGCTGATGTTTAATGTATGAAGTGCACGAGCGAGCGAAGCATTTTATTTCAGCTCAGATGCTGCGCCCAGGCGTCGGGGTCTGCGAGACGTATGATGAATGCCTGCTTCCGCCCGAATGGGATTGTGCCGTCGACGGCGGACGCAAGGGGTTCGGCTGGAGCTGCGCGCCAAAGCCCGAGAACCCGCCAGGAAGCGTCTCCCGGCTTGGTGGCCCATTGGCCATGCCTCCAGCCGGAAAGCCAAGCGAAGCTTGCGCAAAGATACCTGGACGGCGGCTGCTGCGAGTTTCTGTGAAGCGAGAGAAAATATAATGCGCGCCTGCAGCCGGCTGCGGTGGTTGAGCAGATGGATGCGAGCGGTGCTCGTGCCGCTGGGTGTGCGGATCTGCCGTGCAAAGTCTGGCTGCTTGACCAGGAGTGAATCCGACGCCAGCGGCGCTTGCCAGTCCGCGTGCAGTCGCCGGCGCTGCTGCACTTGTCTGCGAGGAGTCTGGCTGCGAGAGGTGCAGGCCGCCGGATGCGGTGCTCTGCGACACCAAGGCTTTTCGCTTGAGCTTGTCGTAAAGCGCTTGGAGCCTCTGGAACTGGCGCGACTTTTCACTGAACTGCTCGGCAAGCTCGTGGTGGCGCCTGCGCTCCATCTCGTGCGACTTTGTGCTTGCTGCGAGAGCGTTCCCATACTCTGATGAGCCCAGGAGGCTGAGTGGGCAGTTTCACGGCATACAAAGCTCACCTGCAAGCCTCTCCTGCAAGGCGGCGATCTCCTGATTGGCCTCGCGCGCAAGCGACTGCAGCTGGCGCTCGAGACGCGCACACTGCTCGTCGAGGTCCTTGAGCACAAGGGCCTGGTAGGCGGCTTCCTGGGTTACTTGGTAGCTCCAGAAGCTCAGAGCGCGGCCCGCGATCTCGATGACGATCTCTGGACGAAGGCCTGCAATGACGCTCTGCTCAAGGGCAGCCGGCAGCGACGCAGCGCAAAGAGCGGCATCAGCCAGTGCCAGAGCCGCGAGGCGCGGCCGCTACCGACTTACCGACTTGTAGTCTTCGGTTGGCATGAGCTCCGCCACGACAATGTCGTCGCTTGCCGACCTGGCTGCATCAGCGGCTGGCGGCGGCTCTTGCACGGCGCCCAGACGTCTCACCGCTGTGTAAGCGAAGTGTCGCATGCGGGGCTGTCCCACGAGTTTGGTGAGACACTTGGCTGCGGCAGTGAGCATCAGAGCAGCATGCGCACCAGACGAGGGCCTGCTCAAAGGCTCGAGTGCCGCAAGGAACGCAGAAGGCGTGGCTACATGTCGTGACGACGGCCTGCGCCGAGAGTAGCGCGCGGCATCGCAGGATGTTGCAGCGCAGCGCGTGGTCCTCGGCCATGGCAGCAGGCTTTTTGGATCGGCGCAAGGGCGAGTGTCCGGCCTGGTATGCCTGCCCATATGGCGCGAGCAGCTCGTT
The DNA here is from genome assembly GCA_027604665.1 of Polyrhizophydium stewartii. Classification (NCBI taxonomy): domain Eukaryota; kingdom Fungi; phylum Chytridiomycota; class Chytridiomycetes; order Rhizophydiales; genus Polyrhizophydium; species Polyrhizophydium stewartii. The sequence continues at coordinate 15,215 of JADGIZ010000164.1, read as the reverse complement.
GCCAAGTCACAAAATGAGGTTTGGCGAGTTTTCTGTAAATCGACGCTGCCTTCCCTGACTCCCCACCCACAAACCCGCCGCGATTCAGCCATCCCGACACTTGCCCAGAAATCCGAGCCCACCCCAAGCAAGAGCCTGCGCCCGCGATGCCGTTTAGCCGCCTGGCCGAGTTCATCCGCGCGGTGCTGCCGCGCCTGGTGCAGGCCGCGACGCTGCAGCCAGCGGGCGCCGTGCTGCTCGCGAGGGCGCTGCGGCCGCTGGACGCGCGCGACCTTGCGGCGTGCAGCCGCGTCAGCGCCCACTGGCGCGCCGTCGCGCGCGCGCTGCTGTTCGCCCGCGTGCAGGTCGCCGACGCCGCAGCAGCAGCCGCCGCAGCCGCCGACGCCCTCGCCGCCCAGACCGTCGACACCGCCGTGCGCACGTTCGCCCACTACCTCGCCCTCTTCCGCGTCCGCGGCCCGACGCGCCTCGTGCTCTCCAACTGCCCCTCCGTCTCAGACGGCACGCTCGTCGCCCTGCTCGCCCAGTCGCGCGACCTCGTCTCGCTGCGCATCGACCAGTGCCCGCGCCTGTCCTGCGCCGCCCTCGCGCCGCTCGCCTCCCACTGCCCGATCCTCAAGTCCCTGACCCTCACAAAGTGGGCCGGCATGTTCCATCTCGACCTCGGCCTGCCGCTCCTCGAGACCTTCACTGTGCACCGCAGCGCCACCACAGAAAAGGACCACCTGGCCCTGCGCTGCCCAAACCTCGTTCACCTCAACATCGACGGCGTCGCCATGCGCGACTGGATGCTGCACCAGATCCTCGCCCAGTCGGGTGCCTGCCTCGAGAGCCTGGACATCTCGTGCCGCTCGCGTCTGCTGCGCTTCTCGCCAAACTGCTTCCGCGTCGTGCCGGAGCACTGCCCAAAGCTCAAGGTCTTTGGCCTGCGCTTCGCCGCCATCTCAGACTCGGCGCTCGCCATGCTTGTGCGCGGCTGCTCCTCGACGCTGCGCTCCCTGTCGCTCGTGCAGGTCGAGGGCATCATGGACGGCGCCATCGAGGCCCTGGCTGGATGCTCCCGCCTCGACACCCTCTGCCTCATTGACTGCGGCATGCTCTCGGTCTACTCGGAACAAGCGCTGCTGCTCCTGCTCAAAAACTGCGTCGCCCTCAAGCGCCTTGTGCTCTCGGGAAACTCGAGCATGTCTGACGCCGTGCTCGACGCCATTGCCTCGGGCCCGCTCATCAATACCCTGCAAGAGCTGTGTCTGTACATGTTCGACCGCCTCACGGACGACGGCTTGGATCGCTTCTCTTCTGCCCTGGCCCGCTCCGCCAGCCTCCGCAACGTCGAGTTCAAGTGGTCGCTCGGCTCGCGCCACCAGCGCTTTCCCCACTTTTCGTCAAACTACTTTCCGCTCCTTAGTTTCTGACCGTCACCACACCGCATTCATCCCAATTTTCGTCAGACTACTTTCCGCTCCTTGGTTTCTGACGGCCTCCTTACCACATTCGTCCCAGTCTGACCCCCAACACACCGCAACCGCCCTCTGCCCGCTCCTGCCGGCAAACATTCGGCCGGCTCGGGCTGGGCCCTCGTCGGGCCCATGTGGCGATCTCCGCAATAAACTCGATCTGCGTCCTGCAAAGCCTGCTAGAGATACATCGCTGCGCCTCACCGCGCTGCAGCTTGGCCGAGCACGGTGCCCGTCAAAAGACATTTCTGTATTCGGCAATGCAATCTGGCTACTCGGGGGTGCTTGCGTCGTGCTGCTTCTTCAAACTCTGCTCCGGGTTTCCGGCCGAGCCCGACGTAACGCTCCCGACGCTCTTTTCATCGGCAGAGAGCGGCTCGCGGCTGCCCGCCACGTCATTGCACGACTGCCAAGCGTCGCCTTGTTTCCTCGCAACGCTCGACGTGGTACTGTGCGCGTTGGCAGTCAAGTTGGCCGCCGACAAGGTCACGGCGACCCGACCCTTTGATGCACTGCGCGGTGACCGCCCCTTGAACAAGGCGTCCTGCCCCGCCCTCCGCAGGACGGGCGACCCGCTGGCCGAGTTGTCGTTGCGGCTTCCGAGATGCGGCTCTCGCTGGCTGCGCAGCTCGCCCGGCCGCCGACTTGCGCTGGGGCTTGCCGGCCTGTTCTGATCGGGAACCCGCAGATCTGGGAACCGCATCAACTCGCGGGGGATGCTTGGCGGCCCTCCCGTCGCGCCGGCCGCAGCTTGTGCGCCATTTTGGGCAACCACCGCCTGGGCAGCCGCCGCCTGTGCAGCCGCAGCCGACACTGGTCTTGTCTGCTTGGGGGCAGCCGGTTGCTCGGGCACGTCCTTCTTCTTTTCCACCTCGGCAGACTGCTCGTCGTACGCGACCACCGGGTTCTTGCCAGTCATCAGAAACCGGAGGATGCACATGAGCGCACGGCGGATGCGCCGATCGGTGGTCACGAGCACAGCGGCCTCGGCCGAGTGCGCGACCATGACCATGTGGTGCTCGAGCAGGTTGATCGAAGCAATCATGCGCGTGCGCGTGGCCATCTCGTAGTACATGCGCAGGACGCCAATGAACCAGCACGACATGTGCGTGATGCTGATCAGCAGGCCCCGGCGCGCCAGCTCAGACTCGAGCTCGAGCGCGACTTTCTTTTTGGAGCGGCCCTTCATGGCTTTGGCCATGCTGTGCAGCCGCGAGGCGACGTACCAGTACGAGCCGCCTAGCATCATGGGCGTCACGGTGAGCGTCAGGACGTCCAACAGGCAGCAGAAGATGTCAACGCCGGACGCCGAGGTGAAGTCAAGATGGCAGTAAACGCCCGACGACTCTGGCCTATACCCAGCGCTGCTTGCGACCCAAAGCGGTAAGCTTGAGTCAATGATCACGCTGATCCAGACGCCGCCGAGCAAAAGCGCCATCTGCCGGCCATTGAGCGCCGGCTTGCCCAATGCCACGACGCGGACCGGATTCACGATGTTGGTGAGGATCGTCAGGCCCACGGTCGACTGCAGGGTCTGCAGCACAAACCCCTCGACCCTGCATCCGGCTTCTCCAAACGGGTATCGCCCCACGACGACCGCCGCGGCGGCGTACACGAGTTTGAAGCCGCACAGCGCCATGTTGAGCAGCACGATCTGGATATTGGAGGCATTGGCCGCCAGGCGGGTTTGGCGCGACACCCGCATCGCCGAGAACACGAGGGCGTTGAGCAGCATGCCGAGCGTCGTCATGGCGGTCGCCGCGGTGGCGCTGCCGACCTGCCAGTCCGCGTACGGGGTTCCGAGCGCGCCGCTGTCCGGGGCAGCTTCCGACGGATCCATTCCGTTCCAGAATGCAGATCTGTCGGAGAGATTGCGACACTAATCCAGCGCGCGATTGTGCGTCGGCGCATTGGTTGCGCTGCCATGCGTCTCGCTGGGGCATCCGAGCCACATGTGGAGCGCTCGAGACCAGCATCGGCTTTCCGGCTGTTTTCAGTTCTTTCCAGCAGGCATGGCAAGGCTGCCGCGCGAGGTGCTCTGGACCGTGGTCGAGTACCTCGCCGTCGGGGCCGAGCCGCACGGCGCGGCGCTCGGCGACGTGCGCGCCTGCGCGCTCGTGTGCTCGGACTGGCACGCCGCAGCGCTGCGGCAGCTGCACCGCCGGCCGGTGCTGGCCAGCCGCCACGCGCTGCTGCGCCTGGTCGAGATGCTCGAGAGCGCGCGGGCCGCCCGCACGCGGTGGTCCGGCGGCGGCGGGGACATCGACGGCGGCGACATCGGGGGCACCGCCGGGCACCGCCGCAAGCGGCCGAGGCCAACCCGCATCGCCTACCCCGGACACGCGGTCCAGGAGCTCAACTTCACGCTGCTGGCAGGCTCGCAGTCGGTCGTCACGGACACGCTGCTGCAGCGGCTCGTCGAGCTGCTCATGTGGCCGGCGACGGGCCGCGACCGCGCGACGCACAGCCGGCTGCGCTCGCTGCGCATGGTCGACTGCTTCCTGGTGTCCGGGCCCGGGCTGCGGCGCATCGCGGAGCTGGCGCCGCCGCTGGCGGAGCTCGAGTGCGCCGGGCCGAGCCTCGAGTGCCAGCTCGCGATGCCGGCGCTGCTGGCCGCCCACGGCGCACGGCTCGAGCGGGTGTCGCTGTCGTTCCTGCATCCGAACCCGTTTATGGCGGATGCGGGTGCTGCGTGCCGGCGGCTGGTCGAGTTCCAGATCGAGAAGCCGCCGCTGCGTCGGCGCGGCCCGCGCGGCATCGCACATCCGGCGCTGTCGTTCGCGCCAGACGACGGCATCGACGACGACGGTGTCGACGATGATGGCAGTGACCACGGCGGCGACCACGGCAAAGTCAGCGACTGGATCGTCGTCGGCACCGCGCGGCTGCGGCGGCTCGCGGTACGGCACTGCGCCATCGGTGACGATTGCATCGACGCCATGTTCCCGCACGGCCGCATCGCGCCGCTGCTGCGCGACCTCGACCTCGCCGGCTGCGTCCGCATCTCAGACGCCGCAGTCGCCGCAGTCGCACACGCCTGCGGCGCTCTCGAGCGGCTTGTGCTCGCGCGCTGCGTCCGCATCACAGACGGATCTATCGACGTCCTCACTGCTGCGCTGCTTGCGCACTCGCTGCGCTCGCTGTCGATCGCCCACTGCACGCTCATCTCGCTGCCCGCAGTCGTGCGTCTTGCCGCCATGCGCCGCCTGGAGTCGCTCGACATCACCGGCATTCCTGCTGTTTCGGCCAAGCGCGCTGCAGCGCTCACTGGCCGCCGCGGCCCGCTCGCGCACATCTCGGTCGTCAAAGCGTGACGGCCGTTCCAACTTCAGCTCGGTCGATGGATCTGCATCTTGATCCGAGTCGCTTCGCATATAATAAATCTGCACATCATAGCTGTACGACGGCGCCAGCCAGCAAGCCCATGTGTTTTGATGTGCCCTGCTGGCGCGCCGCTCATCACGCCGAGTTGAATCTGCACACCGTCGATTCTCGCATGCAGAGCCACAACCAAATCGTCTCCGAAAGATCCACACACATGTTCATTGACACTTTTGCCAGAGTAAGAGGCATCATCATGATTGTCAGGTTGCATATCACAGCAGCATCACCGCGGCAGCGAGGGCCATGGCCAGACAGGCCATGCCGTAGCCGGACGATGCGACACCCGCAGACGTGAGCACGGGTGCACCTTGCTGCTGTCCGATGGCGCCCTGGCCGTACGAGCTGCTCTTGTCCAGCGACCGCACCGCGGGGGTGACCTCGGGTGAGCTCTGCGGCACGGGCTTTGTGTCCTCGATCTTGAGCACGGGCGGGATGTCCGGCTTGGCGATGACGGCGTTGTGCGGGTCGACCACGAACACGATCTCGCGGTCCTTGTGGCGGATGCGCGGCTCGATAAAGAACGCTTCGATGCACGTGACGCGGAACCAGCGGTAGCGGCGAATAATCGGGTGGACGACCGTGGTGGTCCGGTGCGAGATGAGCGGCGGCGACGTGCGCTTGGGGTCGTTCTGCGACGAGACGCCGTAGTTGCGCTTGGTGAGCTCGGACTCGGTGCCGGACTCCCAGTCGGGCTCCCAGTCGGCCTCGTCACCGTTGGGCTCGCCGATGCGGATGCCCTCGGACTCGCCGTCGGATTCGGACTCGTCGTCGGACTCGTTGTCCCACTCGTCCTCGGTCTCGACATCGTCCGACACGCTCCATTCCTCGAGCCTGCGCCGCGACGCGTCCCACGAGCCCGCGACGAAGCCGTCCCACGCGCACTCGTCGTCGAGGCGCGCCGTGCGGCCGGCCCACTTGCGCCAAAAGTGCTGCCTGCTGGTCGATACGAGCGTGCCCTCCTGCGGCACGCGCCACTCGCCCGACACGGCCTCGGCCGCCGCATCCTTGGCCGGCGAGGAGCCGCTGGAGCTCGAGTCGCCCGACGTCACGATGCGCTTGTACTTGTGGCCGCTGCTCGATGAAGACGATTTCGTCTCGGACTTGATCTTGGTGAAGACGTTGCCGCGCTCGCGGCGCTGGCAGCGCCGCCGAATCTCAATGCATCCAAAGTCGTAGTCGTCGAAGCGCGCAAAACCGTCGTCCTCGTAGTGCCACGGGTTCCTGATGTGCCGCGACATGGGCGCGTTCTTTGGCTTGGTCACGGGTGCCGGGTCCGAGCGCTTGTAGTGGGTCGACGGCGTCGGCGTCGACTCGGGCGTCGACTCTGGCGTCGTCTCGCACTCGGGCTCTGAGACCGGGTCCGACACCGACCACTCGACCACGACGCGGCGGATATGGTGCTCACGGTTGATGCGGCGGCAGAAGATGTGGTGGCGCACACGCTTGACGATCACCTCGTCCTGGACCAAACGGCCGCTGCGGATCGAGATCTCCTCGTCCTCGACGATTCCGCGGCGCTCGGTCCACTCGTCGAGCTTGGGATGCTCGCCCTTGTTGGTCGTCGGCGTGCCCTTGTGCGATGACGACGCAGGCGACCTGGATCCAATCACGATCTCGCGGTCCACCTCGCCCACGCGCGTGTCGTCGATCTCGTCGCTAAAGTCAAAGTCGCCGCGCTCCCACTCGTACACGTTGCTGCCGCGGTACCACTTGCCGAGCTTGAAGCGCACCTCGAAGCACACAAAGTCAAAGTCGTTCATGGGCTCGTACGTGCGGCCCTCGTCAACGACAATCAGCGGGCGGATCTGAGGCGTCGGCATCGGCGTCATGTGCGGCGTCTCGGTGATGGTCTCGATCGGCGTCTCGATCGGCGTCTCGATCGGCGTGGCCGTCACCGTGTGCACGGGCGTGGCCGTGTGGCGCAGGCGGATCTCGCGCGTGCGGTGGATCTCCTCGAGCCGCACAATGCGGTGGCGCTGGCGGCGGAAGCGGCGGCACACAATGCGTACATCCGCGCGGGCAACGGCGCATTGCAGCTTGCGGTGCACAAACGGCTGCAGGTGGTTGATCTTCTTGTGGCGGATCTTCTTGTGGTGCTTCTTGCGGTGGATCAACTTGGGCAGGATCTCGGGCGTCGGCTCTGACGTCTCGCACGGAGTCGAAGTTTCAATGACGGGCTCCACCGTCGTGGTGACGGGCACCGGGGTCGGGGTGTCGCACGGCGTCGACGTGGGAGTCAGGATGGGCACCGGGGTGGCGGTCTCATAGTCGTTGCTGGCGTGGTGTGAAAGTTAGCGCCGCGGGTCGGAGTTTTGCGCGGCGGCGGAGTTTGCCGCCTCGCGGCGGGCGAGGCGGACGAGGCGGACGAGGTGGACGAGGCGGGCGGCACTCACGCAGACACGGCGGCGAAAAGCGCCGACAGTGCGACGAACGCAATGTTGAGCTTCATGGCGAGTGGCAAAGGGGGGGGTGGCTTGCTATGTATGACAGTCCGGTGGCAACAGAAGGCGGCGGCTCCGGGCGGTGGCGTGGTCGGGGGCCGGGTGACGCTGAGCGGTCTCGGGCGGGCGGGGGAGCCGGAGGCGCGCGGGGTGCCGCCAGCCCACGGGCCGGCGCGGGGCCTTTTATCCCAAGCGGAGTGCGGCGAGCGGGCGCTGCGGCCCTGACAAGCTCCGCTGCGGCCCGCGCCACCGCCGGGCGGCGTCTCCGAGGTGGGGGAGCCGCGCTGCCCTGCCGCCCGCCCGCTTCTCCGCCGCCGCCGCCGGCGGTGGCACTCGCCGCTCGCCTGCTGACCGCTGCCTGTGTGCGCCCGCCCGCACGCCGCTCGTAAGCCCCGTCGCCGACGGCATCGCCGGCGGTGCTGCGGGCGCCCGCATTACGGGCGGGCGGGCCCGCGGCGCCGCCGTGCGCCGGCATCCCCGCGATGCGCTGCGCCGCCGGCTCCGGGCGGCACGAGCGGCGCTGCCGACCAGTACGTGGGCCGGGGCGCGGCGCATCGCGATCCGCGCTTCGTCCGCGAGCCGCAGCAAGATGCTCGTTCTTTCTCTCTCCGTTCAACGCCCACTCCGCCAGCCCCCGCGCATCTTCGCGCACACAAACTCGAGTCATGATCTGTTATTGCGATGTTTTGAATGGTGCGAGCAGGTGGCATCCAGCGCCCGCGCTCGGGTGGCAGAGTGCATAGCCCGGACACGGACCTGGATGCGCCGGCTTCCGTCAGCGTGCGGCCTGCTGCGCCGCAAGGGCGAGCGGCAAAGATCGGCCCTGGAGGCAGCGGACAAGTAAGAGCAAGAGAAAGGGGGCCGGGGCGGGGCGGAGGCTGGCGGCGAATGAAAACGAAAGTGCGGTTGGGAGAAACACAAGACTTGCGGTGCCATGTACACTGCCCGAGACACTCGTCACGACAGGTGGGCGAGAGCGGCAAGGGCAGCCATGATGCTGACAAGAACGGTGCTGCGCGTGCGCAAACTGCTCGAGAGGATCGGGCCGCTCAGGGTCGTCACTTCGACGGATGACAGGCCCGGCGTGCTCTCGGGATTGCTTTTGTGCGTCTCGCTCACAATGGGCTCGTCGTCGTTGTCGCCGTCGTCTGGCGTCTCTGTCGGCGTCGGCATGGGCGTGTACTGATCCTTGTTGCGCACCGGCGTTGGAATCGGCTCGTATGTCGAGCACGGCGTGTCGCGCGGCTCGCTCTCGGGGGTGTGCTTGACGGACTCGGGAAGCACCGTCTCGGTTGGCATGTCTTCATCATCGCAGTCCTCACTGGGCGACGGTGCTGGCGTTGGTGAGCCGTGCGGTGTTGGGCTGGCAGAGCTTGCAAGGATGATCATCGCAACCGGAAGGGACTCGTCTTGTGGCGACGCCATGAGGATCATGAAGTCGCTGGGATTGACGCTTGGTACGAGTGATTCCGAGGAAGGCAGATCTGCGCTAGTCGACGAGCCGGAAGTTGACTCTGCCGTCGGTGTCGACGCAGATGCCGTGAGGCTCTTGCTGGGGTTGCCGAATTTGATTGCCGGCGCAGTCGAAGCAGATGCAGGGCTTGATGTAGACGTTGCGGGCTTGCTGTTCGTTCCGCTGGCAGTAGTGCTCGTTGCGCTGGTGGTCTTGCTGCTCGTTGCGCTTGTGCTCTTGCTTCCCGTTGCGTTGGCGACTGGAGAGGCGCTTGGAGCCGAGGTCTGTTTTGTTGCCGAAGTCGTGGCGCCGCTCGTCAAAGTCGCTGTGCTGCCCGACGAAGTCGCCGTGCTGCCCGTCGAGCCGAGCTCAATCAAAGTGGTGCCCGACGCCTCGATCGATGACGATGCCGGTGAGCTACTCGACGTGCTGGTTGCGATGACAAGTGCAGTCGAGTCCGTCGGCGACTGCTGCGTGGGGCTGGCGTCAATGCTGCTCTGCTCTTGAGCAGTGGTCGAAGCCACTGCTTGCGAGGCCGACACTGTGGCTGGATCTTGCTGAGAGACTGTCAAAGCGGGTGCAGCGAGGACCGTTGGCGATGCCGATTCGAGTGCCGGCGAGGCCGAGGATTCGACGCTGGGCGACGACGATACGATGTCGAGTGTCGCGGACGACGTGCCGGCAGGCTCGCTTGAGGTCGACGTTGGCGACGGCGGCGACACGGACTCGCCGGTAGCCTCCTGCGAGATCGGATCGCCGACGCTCGCTGATGGCGATGTCGATGCTGCGGCGTCCGTCGTTGCCGCAGGCTCACTTGTTGCCGCCGCATCTGTCGTGGGTCCCGATGTCGGGGCGGAAGAAGCAGCCGCTTGCTCCGACGATATCGGCGACTCAGATGGCGACTCCGAAGGGACAGACTCCGACGCCGCCGACGACGACGTCTGCGGCAACGACACGGGCTCCGAGGACGACGGCAACGGCGCGGGCTCCGAGGACGACGGCAACGGCGCGGGCTCCGAGGACGACGGCTGCGCCTCCAACGAGCTTGAGCTGCTCAGCGGAGGCAGTACGATGCTCTGGGGGTCGATTTCCACCACTGTGCCGTCAGGCAGGACGACGCCGGGGCTGGATGCGGGCAGGACGGCCGTCAGGTAAGCCGCAAAGACACGCCAAAGCGAGGGACGGGGCACCCACATGACGAGAGCGGCGGCTCTGAGCGCGGCGAGGAGCAGCAGCGCTGGTCGAAGGGCGGTGGCAGCGCGCATGCTGGGTGCGGAACGGAGGCTGCCGCAGCGGGTCGATGCCGCGACTTGGCAGGCGGGGGAGTCGAGGGCGGCGGCGGGCCTGCTTTTGTGCGACGGCGGGCAGATGCCGCGGCGACCGCAGCGGCGGCGGCGCCAAGCACAGGGGGTGTGGCGATGCCGTAACGCCGATGCGGTGGGTCACCCGCGTTGGCCTGCGAGTATCGCAAACCAGCCGCATGCGGTCATGGGGACCGGTGTGGCACAGACACGAAGGGGAGTCCTGAGCCGTCGGGATGCGATTGAAGCTCGCGTGGCTTGATCATGCCCGCTGCCCCTGGTTTCCTCGAGATGTGTCCATACGGCAGCTTGCCTTGGCAAAAAGGCTGAAAACGAGATGGATGAGGAGCCTGGCCCACCGCCAACTGGCATTCAGGCGACAACGACGCTGCACGCAGCATGACTGCCGCGCTGCGCACGTCGTCGCTGCCGAACCTGCGGTCGACGCAGATGCAGATGCGCAGCGCCTGGTGCGATGCGCGCGTGTCCGTGTGCCGCACCCGCGAGAGCCACGCCCGCCTCGCGCTGCTGCAGGCGCGGGCCGCCAGCCTGCAGGAGGAGCTGCGCATGCTCGCCAAGCGCGTGGGCTGATCCACCGGCCATCGCCCCGCCATGCAGATCCATAAACAGCTGCGTGTGGTGTTGTTCATGCACATGTGTATTCGAGATGGCGTGCACATGGCGGCCGCGTGCGTGCTGCGAGAAAGCAGGACGCAATCAAGATGGCATGGTGCGATGCGGCAGCGTCTCTCGTTGAGTGGCACCGAGACAACGGGGCGGCCGAGTGACATGGAACTTGGATGCTGTGCGGACGGCCGAGTGGCGGCAAGGCGTGGCGGCCGTCTGCGGCGGCTGGCGGCCGCAGAACGACGCACATGAGCGTCAAGAAGCAAGAGAAGAACACAGAAAGCGAGTGTGGGGGTGCGTGGGAATGATGCAGGCGGGAAAGACACAGGAACCATCAGAGAGAGGCTGGGCGACGCCGAGGCGGCTGGGCGGCATCGAGCACGACTGCCGCACGCCAACCGAACACTTGCAAAAAGCAGCCCGACAAGCAACCGCACGAGATCGGTGCGTGCGGGGAACTTGCATGGGAGTGGCAGTGCGGCGCGCTCAGTGCGGCCCAGGTGCGTGAGGCGGCGTGGTGGCCGATCGCATGGCGGCTGCTCATCCAAACAGATGGTCGGCAAACGACGTCGTCGGGAACACATATCTGGCCGCGCGAGACGCTGGATGCGCCGGCGAGAACGGGTTCTTGATGACCGTGATGCGCCTGCCGTCGGCGGCGTCGCGGCTGTTGGACACGAGCATGTAGTACCGCGCCATTGCGTGCACCAGCAGCCGCAGGAACGGGCTGGTGATCTCGAGTTCCATCTCGGCAGGCACGGCCGCATCGGCCAGCGCCGCCGCAACGGTGACGGGCTCGGCTGCTGCGGCTGCTGCCCTGGCGGGCGTGGCGGCCTGCTCAGCCACCGAAGCGACCTCGCCATCGGCGCCGAGCCGCACCCAGCCGTCGTCGATGTCGCTGCCCGCGGGCACATCCCACAGGTCGTCCGAGTCGACCGACTGCACGCTGCGAGCATCGGCAGCAGAGGCGCTCGACGCCGACGAGCACGGCGGCGCATCGGCGCGGGGCACGGCGGCATCGGCGGCATCTGGATCGGCTGTGGCGGCACGTGCGGCGGCCTCGGCGTCTGAGTCGTCGGAGCTTGGCACGAGGTCGGCACGGCCCGCAGACAGCAGCGGCACAGCAGGCGCGGCCGGGGTGCGGCCCAGCGACTCGGTCACAAACTCCACCAGCGACGCCTCGAAGCGCCGCAGCATGTCCTGGTCGCACGGCACACGGCGCAGGTGCTGGCGCAGGCGGCGGTCGGCTCTCTTGAGGTGGGCGGGGCCGGCCGCCGCGATGGCAGGCGGTGCCGGCGTGGCCGCAGCAGGCTCGGCGGGCTTGGCGGCTGCGAAGCCGCGCTGCTCGGCGGCCGCTGCCGCGGCTGCGCGGCGGGCGAGCCGGGCGGCAGAGGCGGCGGCGGGCGGGGCGGCGGCCGCGGCCGGCTCGCCGCGCAGCACCACTTCGGGGCTGACGCCGACCAGCGCCTTGCGCAGCGGCGAGAAGGCAATGTCGCTGAAGACCGTCGGCTCGCGCGGCATGTCGTAACACGGCCCGGGCTCGCGGTCGGCGTCGAACACAAACGTCGGGTCGTCGGCCGGCCGCATCGGGTGGTCGGCGAGTGTGTTGTTGTCGTGGCGGTTGCGGCGGCGGGAGCCCGGCTTGCCGATGAACAGCCGCCGCGCGAGCGAGTCGCTGCATGCCGCCCGTCAGCCCATGCGGCCGCCGCACGCCGCTGGCGGCACGCACGCGGACAGGCGCTCACCGCTGGATCCACCACCACCGGCGGCGAGGCGTGCGCGGCGCCGTGCGCTCCGCCTGGGGGTCGGCCGCGGCGGGTCGGGCGGCCTCGGCGGCGAGCAGCGCTGAGGCCGACGGCGAGTGCGGGCTGCGCGGCGTCAGCATGCAGCATGGCGCATGCAAGCGGGCAGCGTCCGCCGGCGCGCATGCGGCACGCACTTGGCGGCGGCGACGGGGGCGCTGGTGACGGCCATGGGCTGCGGCTGCGGCGGCGGTGCGGGGTTGGCGGGCGGTGGCTGGCGGGCGAAGCCGCGATTTTGTCTCTGCCGCTGACGCGGCTGACTCGACGGCGGGAAGGCGGCGGCGGCCAGCTCCGCCCCAAAGGCCCGCTCCGCTGCGGCGACGGCGGCGCGGGTGCCGATCGAGTGGCTTCATTCGGCCTCGCCACGGCCGCCGCGCCGTCGGCGACAATCGGCGGCCGCTGCGGCCGGCACAACACAGCCACGCGGCGATGGAATGGCTGCGAGCGGCCGCCAAACAAGCCGCGAGCGCTCGCTGTCCGCGGGTCGGCTGATGCCGCCCGCCTCAGAACCAGATCACGCCGTCGTCGTTGACGGGTCTGAGCGGCTTGTGCGTCTCGCCTGGCTTCTTGTGCGGCGGCTTCTTGGGCTTCTTGGGCTCCTTGGGGTGCTTTGGCTTCTTGGGCTCCTTGGGCGGCTCAGGCGTGGGCTCTGGCTGCGGCTCGGGCTCGGGCTCTGGCTGCGGCTCTGGCATGGGGTCCTTGGGCTCCTTGGGCTCTTTGGGCTTCTTGGGATCCTTGGGCGGCGCACACTCTTCAGGCACGTCAAACGACTCCTCGCCGCCAGAGACCGCATTGAGACCCAGCCCGCGCTTGGCAAACGCCGCCCAGATCGTGCACTGGTTCTCGCCGTTGGTGCCCGTCTGGTCGGCGAGCAGGATCGCATCGCGCGCATCCACAAAGCTCGGATAGCACGGCTGCAGCTTGAGCCCGTCGACAACAAGCTGCAGCGCAAGCTTGTTGCCGGCGAGGCCCTTGAGGCTGCCGCTCGACGTGTCGATGTTGAACCAGTCGGGCTCGAAGCCGTGCTTCTCGACGAGAGCCCAATAGTACTCGAACAGGATCTCGGCCCACACCTCGCCCTTTGCGTGCACCTCCCAGTAGTCGGGCTTCTGCACAAAGCCGTATGTCGACGGGTTTGTCTCGAGCGACGTCGAGTACGCATACTTGCGGATGCCGCGCTTGCTGCCGCTGGCGTAGTTGCCCATGCCAAAGTCCTCGGCGGCCGTCGAGTTGGGCGTCATGCGCAAAATGGTCGCAAAGAAGTCGCCCCAGCCCTCGCCCATGCCGCCGCTCTCGCCCCAGCCGAGGCAGCCCGAGTTGCTGGGTCCGCCCGTCAGCCGCGTCGAGATGCCGTGCGCATACTCGTGGATGATGATGCCGCCCTCGAGGTCGCCGTCGCGGTTGGGCTTGGTCACTGTCCACACATACATGCGCATGCGGCCCTGCTGGCCGTCGGGCGGCGTCGCAAAGTTGGCGTTGTTGTATCCGGACCCGTCCTGCGCGTTGGCGATGACGGCGTCGTTGCCCTTGCCGCCCTTGCCAAAGTTGTCCATCTGGAAGTTGCCGGCGACCTCGTCGAAGCCGTAAACGTAGAACAGGTCGTGCATGATGTTGTTGTAATAGAAGAGGTTCGTGATGGCCGCGTCGATGTAGGTCGACGGCTGGCGCGTGAGGTTGGCCGGGAAGTCGAAGACGAGGTCGGCGCCGCCGCTGGGCCGGTAGTTGTTGCGCCAGCTGCTGCCGCCGTCCGGGTTGTCCTGCGCAAAGACGTTGTTGCCGGACGTGACGTTGTATTCGCCGGCCGTCTTGCCCTTGGCGAACTTGGAGTGCCAGCCCTGTGTGGGATGCAGGTGCATGGAGGCCGTGCGCGGCCGGGGTCAGCATCGCGGCCGGGGTCGCCATCGCAGCAGCCGCTCATCGCAGCAGCCGCTCATCGCACGCACCTTGGGGCTCGCGACTGGGTGCTCTGGGTTGACCACCACGGAGCGCTTGCCCGAGTCCGGGTCGTTGACGCCGAGCGGATAGACGTTGTATGTGGCGCCGCTGACCCAGTCGATGAGCGCCATGACCTGGCCCGTGCGCGCATCGACCTGGATATGGAACCAGTTTGTGTCGATGTCCATGACAAGGTCCCACACCGGCGCCAGCGCACGGCCGCCGTCGGTCTGCACGAACTTGAGCTTGACGGGCACGTCCTTGATTGCGCGCGGCGCTCCCTGCACGACATAGAAGGCGTGGCCGTCGTCGTCGTCGCGCTGCGGCGCAAGCGACTGCGCCATGTGCGCGGCATCGGCGTCGAGCCCCAGATATGCGCTGGCGGCGAGCACGGCGTCGAGCGGCGACAGCGCGATGCGGTCCAGCTCGCGCGGCATCGACTGCGCCGCGGCGCCGCTGCCACTGGCGGCCGCCGCGCCGATGGCAGCCTGGGCGACGGCGTCGCCCTGCACCAGCAGCGGCGTCTGGTCGCGCATGCGGTGCTGCTGCGGCGGCGGCGGCGCGGCGCCGACGCCCAGCGCGTGCAGCGTCGAAGGCGGCACCAGGTTGTGGCCCATGGAGATGATGCGGCCATGGGCGTCGATGTTGATGTTGGCAACGGCGTTGACGATGTCGAGCCCGGCGAGCTGCTGCTGCACATGGACGTGGTGCATGCGAGAGCCCGTTGCGAACGACGATGCGATGCGCAGCGACGCCCGCGGCACGCCCGTGGTCAGAGCAACGAAGCTGCCGGCGGGCGTCGCTGCGCATCGCAT